>WNWK01003072.1:87500-181352 GCA_009830355.1 Cherax destructor
TGTTGGGCGACAGGGAGGAGCTGCTGACCACAGAGAGGAGTACAAGATCGGCAAGTACAGGGACATAAGCCAACAGTATAAATTTGTCCCAGTGGGATCGGAGACCTTGGGAGCGTGGGGAAAAAATGCAACACGTTTCCTTAAAGAGCTGGGTTCCAGACTCATCGACACCACCAGGGACCCAAGGGCAGCCACGTTCATGTTCCAGCGTCTCAGCGTGGCCATCCAGAGGGGAAACGCATGCTGCATACTCGGCTCGCGTCCGGCTTCGGAGGAGCTGGAGGAGATTCATAATCTTTGACATATTGTACCATTGTATTCATGTTCATGTTTGTGTGTTTTATAAATGTATTCTGTCTATTAATAAAGCATTTATATGTATGTATGTGTGTATATAGGATGGTGGTAGGAGAAGTGGAATATTCAAACGGCTTCAGGAAGAAATCCAAATATTCTTCCTTGATGCCTTTTTATCCACTTCTCCGAGGCTATGGGTCCCACAATTTGCACCAGAGGTGGACCCCATCCTATATATTTAAAAAAAAAAAAAAAAAAAAAAAAAAAAAAAAAATATATATATATATATGCATTTAAGATTTCAAGCCGACCACAAGAGGCATTCCTCAGGAATTGCATTGAAAACAAACTGTTTAAAAAGTTGACAAATTTAAAACTTATACAACCCAGAATCAATGTAAAACTTCTTTTTTAAAAAACATATCAACGATAAAAGTTTGAAGCTGATCCGAAGACGCAATCCCAATTTTTAAAAAAGGAGACACGAAGCATTAAACTACAGACCAGTGTCACTGACAGGTATAGTATGCAAAGTCATGGAGAAGATTATCAGAAGAGTGATGGAACACCTAGAAAGGAATGAGTTTATCTATATATATATATATATATATATATATATATATATATATATATATATATATATATATATATATATATATATATATATATATAGTGTACTCACCTACTCACCTATTTGTGGTTGCAGGGTCGAGTCATAGCTCCTGGCCCCGCCTCTTCACTGATTGCTACTAGGTCCTCTCTCTCCTGCTCCATGAGCTTTATCAAACCTCGTCTTAAAACTATGTATGGTTCCTGCCTCCACTATTTCGCCTTCTAGGCTATTCCACTTCCTGACAACTCTATAACTAAAGAAATACTTCCTAACATCCCTTTGACTCATAGGAGTCTTCAACTTCCAATTGACCCCTTGTTTCTGTGTCCCCTCTCTGGAACATCTTGTCTCTGTCCACCTTATCTATTCCTCGCAGTATTTTATATGTCGTTATCATGTCTCCCTAACCCTCCTGTCCTCTAGTGTCGTCAGGCCGATTTCCCTTAACCTTTCTTCGTAGGACAATCCCTTAGCTCTGGGACTAGTCTTGTTGCAAACCTTTGCACTTTCTCTAATTTCTTGACGTGCTTGACCAGGTGTGGGTTCCAAACCGGTGCTGCATACTCCAGTATGGGCCTGACGTATATGGTATACAGAGTCTTGAATGATTCCTTAGTGAGGTATTGGAACGCTATTCTTAGGTTTGCCAGCCGCCCGTATGCTGCAGCAGTTATCTGATTGATGTGTGCCTCAGGAGATGTGCTCGGTATTATACTCACCCCAAGATCTTTTTCTTTGAGTGAGGCTTGCAGTCTTTGGCCACCTAGACTATACTCTGTCTGCGGTCTTCTTTGCCCTTCCCGATATTCATGACTTTACATTTGGCAGGGTTAAATTCAAGGAGCCAGTTACTGGACCAGGCTTGCAGCCTGTCCAGGTCTCTTTGTAGTCCTGCCTGATCCTCGACTGATTTTATTCTTCTCATTAACTTCACATCATCTGCAAACAGGGACACTTCTGAGTCTATCCCTTCCGTTATGTCATTCACATATACCAAAAACAGTACAGGTCCTAGGACTGACCCTTGTGGAACTCCACTCGTCACAGGTGCCCACTCTGACATCTCGTCACGTACCATGACTCGTTGTTGCCTCCTGTCAGATATTCTCTGATCCATTGCAGTGTTTTTCCTGTTACGTGTGCCTGATCCTTTAGCTTTTGCATTAACCTCTTGTGAGGAACTGTGTCGAACGCCTTCTTGCAGTCCAAAAAAATGCAGTCTATCCACCCCTCTCTCTCGTGTCTTACTTCTGTTACCTTATCATAAAACTCCAGTAGGTTTGTGACACAGGATTTTCCTTCCCTGAAACCGTGCTGGTTGTCGTTTATAAGCTTGTGTCTTTCTAGGTGCTCCACCACTCTCCTCCTGATGATCTTCTCCATGACTTTGCATACTTTGTGTGTGTGTGTGTGTGTGTGTGTGTGTGTGTGTGTGTGTGTGTGTCAAAATCCTACCCGGTCTATCTTAGGTTAACCTTAACTTTATCATTTACTTTCGAAAGACATAAATTTAATGATGTTAGATCTGATTTTAGCAAAGTTGTTGAAAGGAAGAATTTACTCTCAGGTTGACAAGACTCTGGAAGAAAAAGACGCAGGTATACACAACAATTCATTATTTAAAGAACGTTTCGCTCTAAACAAAGGTTGTGTCAAGTCATGACTTGATACATCTTTATAAAGAACGAAACCTCAACCAGATAAAGGCTTGTCTTGCATACATAAGCCTTGTCCCTCATACCTGAGCCTTGTCCCTCATACCTGAGCCTTGTCCCTCATACCTGAGCCTTGTCCCTCATACCTGAGCCTTGTCCCTCATACCTGACGGCGTTACGCCCTCCACTCTAGAACATTGTTGCTTTTAAGCTAAAATGACAACCACTAAACAGCACGACGCAGTTAAAATAATCACTACCGTACGAGGGACCTCAGATAACCTGTGTGTATTTATATGCTTGTAACAGCTTGTGTTATTATTTCAATAAGAGAGAGAGGCTGGCCAATGGTAGGTAGGCAGGGTATGATGCCAGGGAAGGCATCAGTTTCTCGCATCAAGATCCCCAATGACAGGTCAGGGCACTCACTGCTTTGCTACCTTGTCGCGGAGAACCCTACTCCAGGTTGCGACCTGTGGCGTTGCACACTCGCATTATTTGCAGCGCTGTATCACCCTTGCGGGTTTAGAGTGTAATGCTATTCTAACCACACTAATAAAATAATAATAATAATAATAATAATAATAATAATAATAATAATAATAATAATAATTCCATCAAGATCCCTTTACTAGCAACAAGAATAATACAGAAGACATTAAAGTGCTAAACCCATAGGAAACCTGCCGATGCAGACATGACACAAACCTGGAGGTGGTGTGCAGTGCGAGTCATGCAGACATGACACAAACCTGGAGGTGTGCAGAGGGAAAGTCACAACAATATTTACTCTCTGCCGGTGTGATGACGAGGAAGAGCGAACAGAATCGATGAGGCAATTTTC
Organism: Cherax destructor; assembly: GCA_009830355.1. Taxonomy (NCBI): domain Eukaryota; kingdom Metazoa; phylum Arthropoda; class Malacostraca; order Decapoda; family Parastacidae; genus Cherax; species Cherax destructor. Next base: position 90,910 of record WNWK01003072.1, read on the forward strand.
TCGTAAAGGAAATCTTTTCTTGTGCATAATATATGTAGCTATATTTCAAGGGTAGAGAGAGGGGGAATAGGAGGAGGAGGAGGAGGAGGAGGGGTAAGGAGAGGAGCAAGATGAAGCAGAAGTGGAGGAGGAAGAAGAAAGCGAGGCAGAGAAGGTACATAAGGAGGTAGGAGGTTGAATGAGAAGTGGGAAAAAAAGAGAGAATGCGAAGTGTGGATTTCGAAGAGAAGGATGAGTTAGAGGAAGAGGATAATTTGGAGAAAAATGAAGAGAGGGGGAGACGAAATGAAAAATGAAAGTCATGTAGAAAGAACTGAAGGAAAATGGTGAAGGGTAGGGATAAGAAGAAAGGGGAGAAAGAGAAGGATGATAAAGATAATATAAAGGATTGTAGAATGAGAGGGAAGAGGAAGACGACGATGTTTAAGAAAAGAGAGGAAGAATGGGAGGTAGGCACGGCGTAGGAGGAAAAGATTGATAAGGAGCAAAATGCCAATTAAAGCAGATTAAAATCGCAGTGACAATAATATTGGAACACTCCGAGATCTTCGTTATTTTTTTTTTTTAAATAAGAAGTGAACCCAGCATTGGTACACCAGCTGTTGCTTAACCAGTAATACCCAGCATTGGTACACCAGCTGTTGGTTAACCAGTGATACCCAGCACTGGTATACCAGCTCTAGCTTAACCAGTGATACACACACAACCCGCACATATAAAAGAGAGGAGCTTACGACGACGTTTCGGCCCGACTTGGACCATTTACAAAGTCACACTAACACACAGAGACAGAGGAAGGGTATTTATAGGCAGGCAGACAGGGAGGGTACAAGAGAGTGGGGAAATGTAGGAGTAGTGGTAGTAGTGGTAGTAGTAAGGTAGTAGTAAAGGTAGTAGTAAGGTAGTAGAGTAGACAGTCATATGGGAAGGAGCACTGCTATGAGGCTAGCGGCTCGCAAGGGGGTACGAGAGGGAAGAAAAGCGAAAAATGAAGGAAAATACAAGGCAAAAGAAAGAACAGAAAGAAAGGAAAACCCAAGGAGAAAAAAGGAGAAGGGGAAGATAAGACAGGGAAGGAATCAGGTTAAGTCACGGGTGTTCTGAAGTTTAGAGCATTTAACAATGTAATGAGAGAGGAAAGCATCAACAGAGACAACAGAGTTACAGGTTTTGCCTTCTCCGTGTACCGCAAGCCTATGCACAGTGGCATGTACATTCATTACTTCTCTTATCATGCCTCCTCTGTCAAGAAGAGTGTTCTTATCTCCCTCTTTCTCCGTGCTCTCCGCATCTGTGATCCTCAGTTTCTTGAAGCAGAAATTTCCACTCTTCATAATTCTTTTTCCCGCCTGGGCTACCCTTCCCATTTCATAGACTCTGCTTTCTCTCGTGCTAAACGGACTTTCTTCTCTCCTAAACCCTCTACTCCTGAGAACTCTCCAGTCCTCTGCCTTCCCTACATCTCTGGTCTCTCTAATCTCAGCAACTCTCTCCGTTCCTTAGACATCAAACTTACCTTTCGCCAAACTAACACTCTTCGCACTAATCTAGTTCATACCTCCCCTACCTCCACAGATTCTCCTGGTGTCTACTCTATTTCTTGCTCCTCCTGTCCTCTTCAGTACTTCGGAGAAACTGGCCGATCTCTTTCTGACAGACTCAGGGAGCACAAAAATAGTGTTAGGCTTGCCGACACTAATAATGCTCTTTTCTGTCATGTCAGAGATCACAGTCATCCCATTGATTGGTCTTCTGCTAAAACTGTCTACCCTACGTCTAACTTTCATAGTCGCCGCCTGGTTGAATCCTCCCTTATACACAACTTTCCCTGTATGAATCTTAGCCCTGGCTTTGTCTCTGTTGATGCTTTCCTCTCTCATTACATTGTTAAATGCTCTAAACTTCAGAACACCCGTGACTTAACCTGATTCCTTCCCTGTCTTATCTTCCCCTTCTCCTTTTTTTCTCCTTGGGTTTTCCTTTCTTTCTGTTCTTTCTTTTGCCTTGTATTTTCCTTCATTTTTCGCTTTTCTTCCCTCTCGTACCCCCCTTGCGAGCCGCTAGCCTCATAGCAGTGCTCCTTCCCATATGACTGTCTACTCTACTACCTTTACTACTACCTTTACTACTACCACTACTACCACTACTCCTACATTTCCCCACTCTCTTGTACCCTCCCCTGTCTGCCTGCCTATAAATACCCTTCCTCTGTCTCTGTGTGTTAGTGTGACTTTGTAAATGGTCCAAGTCGGGCCGAAACGTCGTCGTAAGCTCCTCTCTTTTATATGTGCGGGTTGTGTGTGTATTGTTCCAGTCACGGTATTGTGCCTTTTTTGTTATTTAACCAGTGATACCCAACACTGGTACACCAGCTGTTGCTTAACCAGTGATACCCAGCACTGGTACACCAGCTGTTGCTTAACCAGTGATACCCAGCACTGGTACACCAGCTGTTGGTTAACCAGTGATACCCAGCATTGGTATACCAGATGTTGCTTAACCAGTAATACCCAACACTGGTACACCAGCTGTTGCTTAACCAGTGATACCCAGCACTGGTACACCAGCTGTTGCTTAACCAGTGATACCCAGCACTGGTACACCAGCTGTTGCTTAACCAGTGATACCCAGCATTGGTACACCAGCTGTTGCTTAACCAGTGATACCCAGCATTGGTACACCAGCTGTTGCTTAACCAGTGATACCCAGCACTGGTACACCAGCTGTTGCTTAACCAGTGATACCCAGCATTGGTACACCAGATGTTGCTTAACCAGTAATACCCAACACTGGTACACCAGCTGTTGCTTAACCAGTGATACTCAGCACTGGTACACCAGCTGTTGCTTAACCAGTGATACCCAACACTGGTACACCAGCTATTGCTTAACCAGTGATACCCAGCACTGGTACACCAGCTGTTGCTTAACCAGTGATACCCAGCACTGGTACACCAGCTGTTGCTTAACCAGTGATACCCAGCACTGGTACACCAGCTGTTGCTTAACCAGTGATACCCAACACTGGTACACCATCTGTTATTTAACCAGTGATACCCAGCATTGGTACACCATCTGTTATTTAACCAGTGATACCCAGCACTGGTACACCATCTGTTATTTAACCAGTGATACCCAGCACTGGTACACCAGCTGTTGCTTAACCAGTGATACTCAGCACTGGTATGCCAGCTGTTGCTTAACCAGTGATACCCAACACTGGTACACCATCTATTGCTTAACCAGTGATACCCAGCACTGGTACACCAGCTGTTGCTTAACCAGTGATACCCAACACTGGTACACCAGCTATTGCTTAACCAGTGATACCCAGCACTGGTACACCAGCTGTTGCTTAACCAGTGATACCCAGCACTGGTACACCAGCTGTTGCTTAACCAGTGATACCCAGCACTGGTACACCAGCTGTTGCTTAACCAGTGATACCCAGCACTGGTACACCAGCTGTTGCTTAACCAGTGATACCCAGCATTGGTACACCATCTGTTATTTAACCAGTGATACCCAGCACTGGTACACCAGCTGTTGCTTAACCAGTGATACCCAGCACTGGTACACCAGCTGTTAACAAATAATACCCAGCACTGTTACACCATCTGTTATTTAACCAGTGATACCCATTTCTGGTACACCAGCTATTAACCAGTGATACCCAGCACTGTTACACCATCTGTTGCTTAACCAGTGATAATCAAACCTGGTAAACAAATGTTTGCTTATTCACTGAATGGGGTAAACAACTAGACAACACGAGCTTCAGGCGACATTTTACCCTGACTAACAAACCTTCACGACCACCAGCGGCACTAAGACTTGAGTTTATAATTCACTCAGATAAGAGGTAATGAGACCAGAGATAAGTAGCAAATAAAGCCAAGTGGCAGTTAAACCAAAGCGGTAATTAAACAAGAGTAAGTGGCAAGAAGACCGCAATTATATTATTTTTTATAATTTATACGAACTGTATCACTGTAGATAACAAGAGCATTTCACTCCTCCATGGAAGATGTATTCATTTAATATTACATACCTGCAAGACCCTCCCAAGAAGCTTATTGCTAGTAATCCCTTCCTTCAATCACTTGCAGAAGCAACTGTTCAGGTAGAAATTTCTCGCTTCGCTATTAGCAATAACTTATCACAAGTTTTATACACTGATGGATATAAGCAGGAGTCTACTGGCAGGGCTGCATCTGCTCTTGTTGTCACCTCCCTAGTTAAGAACGATGGGAACTTTGTTGAATCAGGCATAAGAATTAACAACTGGGCGTCTACACTGCAAACTGAATTGTTTGTCATCCTAATGGCACTGCAGTTAACTTATGACACTGAGCTTGACTATTATCATTACTGACACTATGCCATCACTGAAGGCTCTTGACTCGCATAATGACTAACAACATGCTTATTGGAGAAGCCAGATTTACTAAAACACTTGGGAAAAGAGAATTAATGTACAATTTTTATGTGTTCCATCACACATTAGATTGCACTTTCATGATAAATTTGATACGTTAGTCAAAAAAGTACCATGAAGGAAAATGTAAGATAACCTTGGTGAATCTGTGTCTAGTATTAGGAATAATATTAGGAGAGAAGTAAATTATGAGACAATGTTATAGAAGTGCAGTAAGAAGCCTGTGTAGATCTATAACCCACTATGATAACATGAACGTCGATAAGTACGCTTATGGAGTAACTTGCAATGTGAACATACTGACTGATGTTGTAGTAGTCAGGCTGAGGCTTGATTACTGGCACCTTGGTAGACACACACATGATCAAACCAAATACAGAGTACATAGCTGCCGACCTGTGGTCACTACCTTGAACACTGTGTGCTGAACTGTCCAATTATTGAGGAATATAAAGATAGTACAATAATCTATGTGATATATCAAAATGTTATTAATGAAAATAAGATACCAGACATTAAGCAAATAAGTGAATAATAAATATAAATTCAGATGGGGCCTAGTTCCTAGGCCTTTTGTGTATCCATATCCTTTAGCGCTACCGTCCACAGGACGGATATGGGATGCGTAATAAACTAGCCACTTCAGTGGCAATATCTAAATAAATATCAAACCGTAATAGCGAAAGAATAACTGGAAAAGTGAAGACAAGGTTAAGAACCGCAGTATGAAGAATGTACAGTAAACATCTCCTTAAAAAGTTCCTCTGTCTAGTGTGATTTTTTTTTTAAATGCCACTGAAAACGTTCATCAGAATGACCCTCCTCACCTACTATGAAGGGCTTTCCAATAGTTAATCAATTTTGGATGCGCTTAATCAACAGTATTTACTATATAGAGAAGCCTCGTAAGAGAGCTTACTGTGTACAATATATAGACGAGTTCAATTTCAGCAGCCCCTTTCCCCCACAACCACCATTACTACCACCATCAACACTACCACCACCAACACCCTACCACTACCACCACCAACACCCTACCACTACCACCACCCTACCACTAACCCCCAACATCAACACGCCTTTTCTCTCTCTCACTTCGTCTTAGCGTGAAGAATTGCACAAAAATGAGTAATCCCTTTTTATTGCGAACTTTAGTCACGAGGGATTCAATGAGTTTATCTTTCGTAATCTTTCCGTAACGAAGTAATTCCTTTAACTTACGAAATCAGACTCGGGAGGAATTATCTTCATGTGTGAAATAAAATAAAAGGAGATGCAAGTTTGAATAGCCAGTCTTTATTCCGAGGAAGCTTTCGCTCAGTTTAGAGCGAAACGTCGTCAGGATAAATGCTCATTTTGCAAACTGGTTGACTGGTTAGTTAATGAGGTATAAATCCTCTCAGCTACACGAGGGCCATATTAAACGTACTTGTAAGTTTTGCGCCTCCAGTCAAAAATACTATAATGCTTAAAATAGGGACTAAAGTGAGGAATTAGACATATACATGTCTAATATACACTGAATACTATCAGTGTATATACATCTCGGTGTAAACACCCTGCACAGCACACACTCGCTCCCCCTACCATTCTTGTTTATACCATTTACCAGCCCAGCCAACAATCCTCTTGCATTTTCATTTATAAATTCCTTCCCCTTGGAAAAATTTTTTCATTCAACTTTGGTGAATTTACACCAAAAGACATTACGTGCACTTAGAGCGATAGAAATTCCTGGGATTTACGAAGCTGAAGACCTGGCTGCTGGTGAGTGGCTCTTGTTGCAAAGAATTAACATAAGAATGGATGAGCACTGCAGCAGGCCTACTGGTCCTTTGAGCCGAACTCTTCTCCAGGCTGAGGGACTGATCACCTCAAATACTTTTTCTCCAATGTTGATGGACTGATTGCATCATCTTGATTTCATTACTACTGCTGCCTTTGTATTTGACTGAAGAAGGCTACTGTGTAGGCGAAACGTTTCGTTAGTAAAGATACCCAACTGTTGCACATGTGTCTTAATCTTCATTCTGTTTCTGAACTATAGTTAGACTACGGGTAGACTGCATTAGACACGTGATCTAAATTCTCATATCTTTATTTCTGAAATATACTAAAGTGTTGCAGAAGTGACTCGTTCGTCTATTTGCCGGAACTCGGAATTTAACTATCCAGAAAGACTATAGGTACTGTTAATTTAACATGGGAAAATAACCTTTAACTTTACAGTTGTAAACGCATATAGCAACACACAACTCGGCCTCCTCTTCCTCCTGCTGCTGCTGCTGCTGCTGCTGCTGCTGCTGCTGCTGCTGCTGCTGCTGCTGCCGCTGCCGCTGCCGCTGCCGTTGCCGCTGCTGCTGCTGCTGCTGCTGCTGCTGCTGCTGATGATGATGATGCTGCTGCCGCTACCGCAGCCGCCGCCGCTACCGCAGCCGCCGCCGCTGCTAGCCAGCCGCTATAAATACTTCCTGTCGAGGAAATTCTGTTTTACGCAAAAGTCGTAGTTTGTTTATTTTTACGGGAAACTCGCCAGTAAAAAAAAAATCCTCGCCTCCACTTTCCTTTATTTTTTCCCTGCCTCGTACTTTATATACCTCCCCTACTGTCCCTCCTGGGGGGGGGGAGGGAAATAATTGTTACTAATTACCTGTTTTGCTACATTTTGAATGTCTAATAAAATTCGCAACAGCTGGTATTATTTACGCTTTTTCTTGCGTAATGCTCACGCTCAAGCGGCTGTGGTCGTCCCCCGGGAGCAATGAAACCTTGCACGACAAAATCAGGAACAGACGATAAATAATTATCAAATATTTGCAAAAAAAGGAAAGAAAAGAAAAACTACTACACTACTAAGAGTAATAATAATAAAAACTAGGATAATAAAAATAACCATAAAAATAAAAAAAAATAAAGTAATAATAATTATTATTATGGTCTTTCATGAGTGTGAAGACTGTATGTCTACTGGAAAGTAACGTTTGAAGATGTGATGTAGAGAGAGAGAGAGAGAGAGAGAGAGAGAGAGAGAGAGAGAGAGAGAGAGAGAGAGTTCTCACTTGTAAGTTGTCAGGCGTTAAGAAAAGTGGCAGTTACAGACGAAAGTTATAATTCAGGGAAGTTCCATTATTCAGAGCAAGGAGGAATACCATCTGGGCGGGAGCTCTACCGGGATGTGTGTGTGTGTGTGTGTGTGTGTGTGTGTGTGTGAGAGAGAGAGAGAGAGAGAGAGAGAGAGAGAGAGAGAGAGAGAGAGAGAGAGAAGAGAGAGAGAGAGAGAGAGAGAGAGAGAGAGAGAGAAACCTAATTTTAAACACCATATATCGAGTGCTTTGTAGGTGTCAGGAATCCACAGCGTATCATCAGCGGTGATGTTTTCTTAAATGTTTATTATGTTTGAATGTCTTGACCCCCTTCTCTCTCTCTCTCTCTCTCTTTCTTTCTTTCTCGCTCTCTTTCTCCCCTCATCCAAAGAAGTGCCACTAACCTCAGTGCTTGCCCTTGTTTCCTCGTGACCAGCGAGGCAGGGACAAAGTTCCTCGCTGTAGTATGCAGCTCGTGGAGAGAATTAACGAGGGGCAAGCATGCTACTGCAGCACTTAGAAAGGCCATGTACTGCCTGCTCGTCTATTTACCTATTTCATCAGGGTCGTAACTAGCTGTGGCCTTATTTTAGGGTAAGAGAGGGCATAAAATACCGACAGTTATAAAATAAGACACTACACAAATAACCCGAGGTCAAGCTCCTCTCTTCTAGGTGCGGGTTATTTGTGCATTGTTGCAGTCATGGTACTTTTTTTGTTTTTTCTAAAATAAGACATGTGTTAGGATATTTTATTGAAGAAACTCCATTTGTGGCGAAACGTTTTCAATGAAACCTCGTAACACTGCGCATGTGTAGTTAAACAAGGCCTCAAGAGACGTGGTTTTTACCACGAGCAGGTTAGATAAGACTTGTCAGGAAACAGGACAAGTGTTTCCTGACGCGGGTCTTAGTCCTATGATGACCCGCAACTGGAGCCTTTGGACATTTGACCAAGGCCTTCCACTGGCTTACCGGTCCACCCCTTTCAATTTTATGGTTATAAGTATAATCATTAGATTATACCAGGAGCAATGAAGACTATATGTACATTCTCCATTACGCAATTTTTCCTGCCTTAGAAGAGGCTATTAGAGTACGGCAGTATTCTAGCCTAAACGAGAACAAGTGACTTGAAGATCATCATTGGCTTGGCATCCCTTGTTTACTGCACTGAACGGGGAAGTGTTGAATCAGATTCGAAAAGGAAGGAAGCTCCAAGAGTCCTTCACCAGCGTCCAAGCGCCAGGTTTTAAGAGATACTCAGAAAGAGGCACCAGTAGATCACTTCACAGAAATTACATCAAAATCTAAACGTGGAGAATGCTTTATAACAGTGTATAAACAGTGAATCTAAGGTAGTCTCTCTCTCTCTCTCTCTCTCTCTCTCTTTGTTCCTCCACCTTCTCTCTTATCTCTGTGTACTGGGGCCTCTGTGGTGGTAGCTATGTTGATTAAGCTAATGACTTGTAATTATCAGGGTGTATCACTACTGGGGTACTGTCGAGGGTGGTAGCTGGGAGGAGAGGAGAGGAAGACAAGGGTGAATGCAAAGTAAAGGATGGGAGGAGAAAAAGAATGGGATGAGAGAAGAAGATAAGAAGAGTAGGTGGGAAGAGACAAAGACTGGATGGGAGAAAGCAAATGATTCGACAGGAGCAGCAGGAAGACATGGGAAGCTAGGATGAAAGTGACATTAACCACTGGGAAATGTACTAAAAGAATTGAGAAAAAGGAGATAGAGGAGATAAAATAAGCAAAGAGACGGGGGGGAAGGGGGAAGGGAGAGATAAGGGTAATAAAAATGGACGACTGGATGGCAGTTAATACTAGAGGGGTGACCCTTTTCTCCTTACATAATTTTCACATCATCCTTTGATATACCTTTGAAGAGTTTCGAGAGTATCTACTCTCTGAGCCCAGCCATGGGCCAGGCTCGTCTCTGGTGCTTGCCTGGTCAACCAGGCTATTGTTGCTGGAGGCGCGCTACACTCACCATCTAACACCACCTACACCTCTCATCCGTTTAACATCCCTTCCCCCCCCTCCTTTCAACACCACCTACACCCCGCATACTCCACCTAAATACCCCCTACACCCATTAAATCATCTTGTATGTTTTGTCCCTTGTATATGGAGTTCCCTTTAGTTTAACCTTTATATAGAGGACTTGATAAAGTACATTTGACATTTTACTTTTACGACCTTCGCCTTCATGATATTCGACATTTATGACATTTGTTTGCCAGAGGTCGTCTAGTTCCGGCACACGTATTAAGGTCAAACGTGTTATCGTTGTTTACAAACTGTGGAATGGACACTGCCCAGTTTGGCCGGGATATGATAATGGTCCACGATAGACCGAAACGTCGTCTAGGTTTCTTTTCTAGTTTGTGGGTTAGTTGTAAATTAATCCAACCAGAGTATTATGAGTCGTATTCTTCTTGACCTGTAGCGTACATGCGTGATTCTTGTTCGAAACACATCGATCGCTTGATGGTAATGTTGGAGTCTGTGCAATTCGTGTCATTCTTACGTTAAACTACGTGATGCTAACACCACGGATTGTCTGGTCGGGGCTGTCACTCAGGAAGCCTGGTGTGCCACTGGATAGCTGGGAAACAGTCAACTGGTAGACAATAAGTAGGAAGAAACGACGGCATTAAACTGATCTCCGGTGGAGACTTCTGTGCGACACACAGACACGCCAGAACCTTTCCTAGTGAGAGAGACTCACAAGGAGGAAGAAAAGAAAAAGGAGACGGCGGCGAAGTAGGAAAACTCTGACGCGGGGATACACAGACCTGGTTGTGTATCCCCCCGCAACTGCAAGTTTAATTTCAGTGCAAAAGAAATACACGTAACCGACCCCTTCCGCATTCCATTGACATCAATCAACATATCTAACCTGACTATAAACCTTCTATAAACGCATTTAGAAACAACGTATAACGTTTTGTCTCCAGCTTGAAGGTTAGCCGTGAATTGTACAGTGGTAGGTTGGTTAATGGGGTTCAAGACTAAGGACTACAAGAGAGTCATTAAGCTGCTCGTAACCTTTACACCACGGGACAAGATTGCTCTAACTACTAAAATAGGGATTAAAGTAAATTCGCCGCATATGCTGTATACTCTGAGAGAATGTTGAATATGGTATAAAATACGAACAAGTTGATGGACTGATTACGTTATCTCACTACACCTGACTGAAGAAGCCTACTATGTAGGCGAAACGTTTCATCAATATAGATACTGAACTGTTGCTCATGTGTCTTACTCATCAACTCTGAGAGAACACACCTCTCGGTGTATATATCTTGTGATTGTTCCATTCTGCAGTAACTAATACTTGTTAACAATCATATGATACTTTTCTCCTCTTATGATTGTTTTCATGTTAGTTTTTCGTGATTCTGGACGGCATTTGGTCTAGGGAAAGAGAGAGAGAGAGAGAGAGAGAGAGAGAGAGAGAGAGAGAGAGAGAGAGAGAGAGAGAGAGAGAGAGAGAGAGAGAGAGAGAGAGAGCGTGCGTGAGTGCTGCACTAAACACTAGCATGTTCGTGCTTGAGGGCTCACACACCAGCGCTGGTCTCACACACTCTACTCCACTTCTATTAATTCAAACATCTTCCAACCTCCTACCCCCACCCCGCCCTCTAACACAGACCAGACAGAGAGCGAGGGAGGGGGCATCACACCTCAGTTACCACCCCCAGTTTTTCCTCTCCCCCACCCCAACCCCCACCTCACTTTTTCACATCAACCTCAATACCTATTTCCACCTCCCCACCTCCATATATCCCGAGATACTCAATAATTCCTCACCGTCCACCACACACCCAGCAACCCAACGGATAAAATAGGGACCTCCGCCTCATTGCCCACATCTATAACGAACCTGTGATCGGTTTAAATTATTTTGTTTTTTCTAAGAGCAGCTCAGACTGAAGCAATGCTTCTCTGACGGCTCCTTGATCAGCCAGTCCGTCCGAGGTCTCAGATCATTCCACATCTTACCAGAAGAAGATATCAGAAACATTGCTGGGTCAAGTGCGGAAGTCTTCAAGAGGAAAATGGAAACGTATCTTCTCCAGGTGCCAGATCAACTAGGATGTGATGGATATGTGGGACAGCGGGCCACCAGCAGCAACATCCTGGTTGATCAAGCCACGGTCAAGCCGGGCTCTGGGAGTAGAAAAACCCTCTCGGAACTCGTCAAAAACAAAGGCAAACCAGCAACATCCACTCTTCATGTATGTTGAAAAAAAATACCAATTTTCGAAAAATCTCAGTGTTATTTATGCCCATAATTCTCAAAATCCATTCCTTTTAGGGGCATTAACTCAAGCCGCGACACTAGTCTGCAAATTCTATCAGTCCGTGAATGTGAAGAGTGTAAGTGATGAAATGTGAGATATATCCGCAAGAAAAAGTCCAGAAAATCCAGCACTCATTTCAGCACCTCAGTCGACCGGTGGAAACACGCGAAGGGAATTTCCTCTGCAGCTATATCAAAAATCGGACCAAGATCCCTTCAAGCCAGGCGGAAAACAGAACAATTTATGATTGGTATTTCCAGGATGAGTGGCGATGACTGCAGCTCGAGCGTGTTATCTCTTATTCTCTTTTTTTTTTTTTTGCAGGATGGTGGAGCGTTTCCGGCACCAGTTCGAGCGTATTCTGTCTTTTCTTTTTAACAGTGATTCTACAGGCTGTTATCCTAACTTAATGCAGAGCTCATTTATATGTAAACCATACCACCACCCTCCAAAATGCGAGCCACAGCAGTCTACTAACATCCAGGTACCTACTTACTGCTAAATGAACAGGGAACACAGATGTATGACAGCTTACTTGCATTTCTCTGCTCTGTCGGGGTTGAACCTGGCTCCTACTGCTGTGAGCTGAAGCCCAGGAGACTAATGAAAGGCTTCCTAACTTCCCTGTGGCTCATCTATGTTTTTAACCTCCAGCTGTGCCCTCCTGTTACTGTTTCCTGTCTCCTGAAAAATCACTCCCTGACCTCCCTTTCAATTCCTCTCAGAGAGACGGATTTTTTTTTTTTACCGCAGTTGAATATTTCAGTATCCTGGGTGGAAAATGAAGATTCATTACATTGCGGAGTGTAAAATTAGTATTTGTGAGCAGAGTTTCAGGTGCTACTGTAAAGAGGGAAAACAAAATTAATTAAAACGTAGTTCAGTATTTAAAAACTCATTAGCGATTCTATATACATGGTGTTTTAAAATGATAAACCCAATTTCAGTATATACTGCTTTGTAATTGGGTCCATCGTTTTGAAACACCCTTGTCCCTCAATGTGGTATTACGCTCTTCGGAGAGTAATATTATCGATATTATTAGTTATTATTATTATTATTCACGGAAATAGCCAGCCTCGTACGGGTCAAATAGTGCCAGATACTTTATGACACTTACGGGTATTGCGCTTCCACATTGATTTAATAATAAAAGGATTATTGATAATAGAAATATTAATAATAAAAATAATATACTACTACTACTACTACTAATAATAATAATAGTCTGAAGAGCAGTGTTTGCAGGAAATATGCTCATATTTGCTCTTTCTTTGCTCATTTGTATTAGCATTTGTTTTTTTCCTCTCCATTGTCTGAAAAAATGTTTGCTAACTGTTCAATGTTTGGAAATAAACTCGCTTCCGTTTTAAGTCTTGAATCTGTTTTATTGTGACTTCAATATTTCATTCACTCTTTCATTAATTAAAAAACCCAGTTCTGCATGTTAATTACAAGATTCAATTAACCTCCATGATTCTGTTATTTTTTTCTTTCTTTCACAGCCCCTCTCTCTCTCTCTCTCTCTCTCTCTGCCAATGTCTCATCTGCTTGCTTGTCTACCTGTCTGTGGACAGATGTACTATGTAATTTATACAGCTCTCAGAAGAAACAGTCTGTAGCTTATCAAAACATTAATTTAATTATTTTTCTAATCACGTCACATATTATATATATATATATATATATATATATATATATATATATATATATATATGTACAAAGCCTCACTACCCACGCACATACAGTCATCTATGCCCTCCCACATACACCAAAATATCCCCCTCGCCAACACACACACGCCTGCATTTGATGTTTACTCATCTTAATTAGCAATGAATTTTTCTCGAAAATCAAAGACATGGGCGGGAGAGTTAATTATTTAACCGGAAAAAAAATATATTTCTGTAAGAGAGGACGTCAAGAAAGCCATAGCATCATCAGGGAACTCTTGGAGTAGCGTCTTGGGTAAAGCCTTTTCCTGTGACATATTATTGATGGTTGTGAAAATAGGGACACCAGCGCTCGCACTACAAGCGAGTTAAGTGATCGTTTCTAGAAACCAAGGTTCCACGACCGAAACGTGTCGAATAAAGGACACAGACTCGTGTCCTTTCATCCATATTATCGGTATCGTTATAACTGCTACCTTCAGGAATGGTTATATTAGCTAGTATTTGAGCAAAAAAGCCTGCTGCGCAGCCTAAACGTTTCTGCAATTAAAGAAAGCTAAGTTTTGCGCATGTCATATTTCTCATTTGTTCTACAGGAACAGAGCTCTGAAAAACTGGTTAGAGACATGTTAGAGCGTCTCTCGAGCATGCTGCATGATGGCACCAAGCACACTCCTGGGCCAGGTATGCCAGTTTGATCAGGCACTGCCAATTAAAGTCGATATTCTCGCCTCTCAGGTAATTATTCCTGTAATGGGAAATATAATGAGGCCGAGGCTTCAAAGCCGCCTCATGATTGCGTATATAAACATTTACCGGCGCTGGTTTGATAACCTTCAAAATTTAAGTGAAAGTGACGCCGAAACTTTCCTCCAAGATGAAGATGATTAAAATTATGGCGAAATGATGACGAATAAGACGCATGTGCAGCATTTGTGTGTCTTTATTGACGAAACGTTTCGCCTGCACCACATGTTTTTTTTTAGTCGAGTACTGGCTAATATAATCATCGAAGAATGTATAAGGTATAACCATACCGACAATGAAGCTAAAATAACTCAAGTGCATACATTTTCGATATTGTATAGGATATGTTTCATAGGACCTTGGTCAATCCAGCTACCTGGTGTCTACTTGGAGGATGTTCCAGGGGTCAACGCCCCCGCGACCCAGTCCTTGACCAGACCTCCCGGTGGATCAGGGCCTGATCAACCAGGCCTTTACTGCTGGACACGTAGTTCAACGTACGAACCACAGCCCGGCTGATCGGGTACTGATTTTAGGTATCTGTCCAGCTCCGTCTTGAAGACAACCAGGAGTCTATTGGTAATTCCCCTTATGCCTGGTGGGAGGCTGTTGAATAGTCTTGGGCCCCAAACACTTATTCTGTTTTCTCTTAGTGTACTAATGGAGCCCCTACTCTTTTCGGTGGGTGAATAAATGGAGTGATTACTTATTTACTTCTAAAATAGCAATGATATTAAATAATAATAAATGATAATGACAATACAATCAATCAATACCAGCACAGTATACGGGGTAAATACATCCACTGTATTCTAGCATGTTATTTTTCCATGGATGGAGTAGAAGTTGGGTTGGAAAGGTGTTTTTGTTTGTGGGATTGGTTTAGGGTTTGAGGGGGACCTGCCTAGTGTGGGCCGGTTGGCCTGCTGCAGTGTTACTTCCTTCTGTAATCTTATGAGAGAGGGGTTAGATTTGAGCGGGACTTGGAGGGTTGTGAAGGCTTGAGGGTTGTGAAGGTTGCTTGGGTGCCGCTGGGGATGGGATGGGAAAATATTTTTGTTGGTGGGTTGGTTTTGACATGGACCTGCCTAGTATGGGCCAGTAGGCCTGTTGCAGTGTTCCTCCTTTCTTATGTTCTTATGTAATAATATGTCACCTTGAATACAGAGTGAATGGAATCCTGCAGTCATTCCCGTATCAAAATTGTACACCAGTTGGCTGTTCCATATCAGAGTCACTGCTGTACAGTAGAGGTCAACTTTTGGACCACAGTCACCACAGCTTCGTGATCAACCTTCACTCTGGATCCTATTATATAGCTAAGCAGATGATCGGATCATCTCTGTTTTTGAAACTAAATTGTAAAGAAATGTGATACCCTTTCTATAAAATAATGACTGTCCAATGACTTACCTTCAAGGGGGAGGGGTTGCCCTGAGGCTGGTGAAGGGCTCTTCATCCGAGTAATTAGAGCTACCCTTCTCTTTCTCAGATGAATTAAAAATGGGTTCAGTACTCTAATAAACAATAATAGTAAAATTATTATTATTATTAAAGTTCAATGATTCTGAAAAAACTATAGGCCTCCATATGGCCTAGTCAGTGCAGTAAGGCAAGTATATGGACCATAATAAAGATGACTGAAGAGCTTCTGACAGGATGTGAAGGGAGACGTAAGGAGAGAAAAGAATACATAAGAGTGAGAGAGAGAGAGAGAGAGAGAGAGAGAGAGAGAGAGAGAGAGAGAGAGAGAGAGAGAGAGAGAAAAAAAATCAGTTGCTCAAATGAAAATGCTGGCCCACAGATGGCTCCAACTTCATCCTGTTCCATACTTGTATGTTTCATAACAATAAAACCGCTTTCAAACGAGCTGATGTAGGTAACAGCTCTTAGCTTGTCAATAAAGTTTGGAATCCTTAACTTGTAAATATAGCTATTTACCTAACCTTGTCAAACCCTATGTAAAGAGTGAGAGAGAGAGTGAGAGTGAGAGTGAGAGTGAGAGTGAGAGTGAGAGTGAGAGAGAGTGAGAGTGAGAGAGAGAGAGAGAGAGATAGAGAGAGACTATTGTGTGTGTAGGCAACTTGAGGACACTTCTGGTCCGTGAACGAGGAGGACTGGAGCAATTTAGTCCTCGCCAGACAAAAGAGTCAGTGTTGTAAATCAATAAGACTAGTTGGACAAGACTCAGCTGGCGAGCACTCAATGGTTTGACTTTTGTAGGCAGCAGGGGCCCTGTGACCACCTGTGACCCCCCAGCGTTGCTCTCACCACCACCTGTGACTCCAATATATCTTTCATCACCACCTGTGATTTCCAATTTTTCCCTCACTACCACCTGTGACCTTCAGTTTTACTCTTCAAACCACCTGTGATATTCACTGTATCTCCCACTACCACATGTGACTCAAATATTTCTTTCGTCACTGGTTCTGACCTCAATATGACTCCCACCACAATCTGTGATTCAATTATTCTCGCAGCCTGTGACATCCAATACTATTCTCACCACCACCTGTGACCACTATTACTCCCACCACCACCAGTGACCCTCGCCCCATTATTACTCCCACCACCACCAGTGACCCTCGCCCCATTATTACTCCCACCACAACCTTTCTGTCGGTCTGCACAAGGCAACATAATTTTCTCAAAGCCATTCGACAAGCCACAGTATTCTGTCCAGTTTCTTCGTCATTCTCGCATCTGACAGACACACAAATTATCCTTTGCAGACGGTACCAGAATTTATGAGAGTGGAATCCATCGAGGACGCAGCAAACCTCCCAGCTGGCATAAACTAAGTCTTCCAGTGGGCAACAGAAAACCAGATGATATTCAACGAAGATTAATGGTAGTAAAAGAAATAAAGAAAAACTGATGAACTTAGGGGACGTCCCGCATGTGTTAGGTGACCATCCCTGGGGACCACCTACATGCAGAAATGGATCAATTCGGGGGCCCTTCCAGGTGCGGAAGACAAGAAAATCAGGGGACCTCCGGGAACATAAGGGGACCACCCTGTCCCGAGACCAGAGTCTCAGCTACACACCACCACCTCTGTAACAGTCTACAGTACAGCAAGGTTATAAAAAAAATCTATAGAACCACGGCGGAAAATATTAAATGTTTAATTAAATGTACGTCTTCTATTCGCTAACAATATTACCCATACGTAATGAGGCAGTATATTCAAAGGTAAGTTAGCTCATGGAAAGAAACACAGGAGAAGACTGTCCTTTATATTAGATTATGTTCTCTCTGTCTCTGTCTGTCTGTCTCTCTCTCTCTATAGCATAGAGTTCTTCCCTTAGCCTGGCTGTCTGTGAGAGTAGGCACTCAGATATCTGGCATAATTACTCCCTATGGTGTATATTATATATATATATATATATATATATATATATATATATATATATATATATATATGCAAAGCAACCACTATGAAAAATAGAGGAATTCCAAGCGCTTTCGTGACTACTCACATTATCAAGGAACCATAAAACACAAAACATAAACATGAAGTCTTATAAAGGGGCAAGAATACACCTCATATCCTCATATATATATATATGACGAAAAAGTAGCAGAGTGGATACGTTGTAAATGAAAAATGGAAACTTAATACAATCAGGTCATCTAGACCTGAAGTGGAGGGGAAGAGGGTGGAAGGGAGAGAAAACATAGGAGGAAACCTACAAGCAACAAAGTAAAGGACTTCATAATTAGCATACCCCTTGCCGGTGAGTACAAATAGAGAGCGTGTCTGTCTCGAGCCCAGCAGACGGAGGATCAAACCTCCACAAAGTATTGCGCTGAATAACCCAAATAGGTTTAGCGCTTAACATGAATTATATTATTATATTGTAGAGTACGGGAGGTCATCTCCCCCGTCGTCCAGCCCCAGACCAAACCTCATCGATCAGAGGAATCAACACAACAGAAAACTACAAACTGTCTGAGAGGCGCAAAACAGAAAATGCCACAGATGGAAAATAACAGCCTCAGAAGACCCATAAGGGACGTCAGGAACAATTTCTTTAAATCTTAATGTGAATACAGAAATGGACTGTGCCGTTTGAGAAAGTGGTGGAAGCGAACTTCTCCAGTCACCATTTCATGAGCAATAAATGTGGGTCAAGACAGATAAAGAGGGCATAGTCTCAGCTCCCAGCAAACCCAGGTGAGGTTTGTCAAGAAACAGGACAAGTGTTTCCTGACGGTGGTCTTAGTCTACATATGATGACCCGCCACTGGTACTTTTGGTCATCTGAGACCTTCCGCTGGCTTACCGGTCCACCCCTTTAAAAATTATGCTTATTATAACCAGCAAACCCAGCCTGGTGAGAAAATGTGCTTGGCATGTTCTCACCAGTTGAGATCTAATTTTATCTAGACTGATCTAATTTAGTTTCCCTAACAAATTAAAAATTTGTGCACAATGTTGATCAAAAAGAACATGACAATTTTTTTTTCGAAAATATTTTAAAAAACACGACGAAGCTAGAATCAAAGTGGTCTTTGAACTCACGAAGCTAGAATCAAAGTGGTCTTTGAACTCACGAAGCTAGAATCAAAGTGGTCTTTGAACTCACGAAGCTAGAATCAAAGTGGTCTTTGAACTACGAAGCTAGAATCAAAGTGGTCTTTGAACTCACGAAGCTAGAATCAAAGTGGTCTTTGAACTCACGAAGCTAGAATCAAAGTGGTCTTTGAACTCACGAAGCTAGAATCAAAGTGGTCTTTGAACTCACGAAGCTAGAATCAAAGTGGTCTTTGAACTCACGAAGCTAGAATCAAAGTGGTCTTTGAACTCACGAAGCTAGAATCAAAGTGGTCTTTGAACTCACGAAGCTAGAATCAAAGTGGTCTTTGAACTCACGAAGCTAGAATCAAAGTGGTCTTTGAACTCACGAAGCTAGAATCAAAGTGGTCTTTGAACTCACGAAGCTAGAATCAAAGTGGTCTTTGAACTCACGAAGCTAGAATCAAAGTGGTATTTAAACTCACGAATCTAGAATCAAAATGGTTTTTGAGAGCATGTATCTAGAATGAAAGTGGTTATCGAACTCACGAATCTAGAATCAAAGTGATCTTTAAGGAAGGAAAATAATTTTTTAAAGCTTATTAAATATAAATATAGTTTACATGAATTTTTTCATAAAATTGTCGTTTCACAACAATATTTCGTTATAAGATACGAAATGTGGTCGTTGTACGATACGAAATGTGGTCGTTGTAACGATACGAAATGTGGTCGTTGTACGATACGAAATGTGGTCGTTGTACGATACGAAATGTGGTCGTTGTACGATACGAAATGTGGTCGTTGTACGATACGAAATGTGGTCGTTGTACGATACGAAATGTGGTCGTTGTACGATACGAAATGTGGTCGTTGTACGATGACGAAATGTGGTCGTTGTACGATACGAAATGTGGTCGTTGTACGATACGAAATGTGGTCGTTGTACGATACGAAATGTGGTCGTTGTACGATACGAAATGTGGTCGTTGTACGATACGAAATGTGGTCGTTGTACGATACGAAATGTGGTCGTTGTACGATACGAAATGTGGTGTGTACATCGTGTGGTCGTTGTACGATACGAAATGTGGTCGTTGTACGATACGAAATGTGGTCGTTGTACGATACGAAATGTGGTCGTTGTACGATACGAAATGTGGTCGTTGTACGATACGAAATGTGGTCGTTGTACGATACGAAATGTGGTCGTTGTACGATACGAAATGTGGTCGTTGTACGATACGAAATGTGGTCGTTGTACGATACGAAATGTGGTCGTTGTACGATACGAAATGTGGTCGTTGTACGATACGAAATGTGGTCGTTGTACGATACGAAATGTGGTCGTTGTACGATACGAAATGTGGTCGTTGTACGATACGAAATGTGGTCGTTGTACGATACGAAATGTGGTCGTTGTACGATACGAAATGTGGTCGTTGTACGATACGAAATGTGGTCGTTGTACGATACGAAATGTGGTCGTTGTACGATACGAAATGTGGTCGTTGTACGATCACGAAATGTGGTCGTTGTACGATACGAAATGTGGTCGTTGTACGATACGAAATGTGGTCGTTGTACGATACGAAATGTGGTCGTTGATGATACGAAATGTGGTCGTTGTTCGATACGAAATGTGGTCGTTGTACGATACGAAATGTGGTCGTTGTACGATACGAAATGTGGTCGTTGTACGATACGAAATGTGGTCGTTGTACGATACGAAATGTGGTCGTTGTACGATACGAAATGTGGTCGTTGTACGATACGAAATGTGGTCGTTGTACGATACGAAATGTGGTCGTTGTATGATACGAAATGTGGTCGTTGTAGATACAAATGTGGTCATTGTATGATACGAAATGTGGTCGTTGTATAAAGACGAAATGTGGTCGTTGTACGAAACGAAATGTGGTCGTTGTATGAACGAAATGTGGTCGTTGATAGACGAAATGTGGTCGTTGTACGATACGAAATGTGGTCGTTGTACGATACGAAATGTGGTCGTTGTATGAGACGAAATGTGATCATTGTATGAGACGAAATGTGGTCGTTGTATGAGACGAAATGTGGTCGTTGTATGAGACGAAATGGGGTCGTTGTATGAAATGAAATGTGGTCGTTGTACGAGATGAAATGTTATTATATTATCATCATCATTGTCCCTCCCTCCCTCCCCCCCTCCCCCTCTCTCTCTCTCTCATGGCTGGTAACTAAAGCAATATAATACACCTCAACGATATATCACTGGTGGGAGAAGCTCCTCAAGAAAACTTCCTGAAGGAGCATCTTGGGTCGCTGCTAAGCCTACACCTGCCTCGCTCTACACTAATTACCGAGACGGCAAACACCTCATTATGTGTACGCAATTAACACCCCATCCAGTTAATTTCTCAAGAGTGTAATTTATGTCAACAGCGTCGTTAATCTTCGTGACATTAATGTGCTGACTGTATGTATATATGCCGATGTACGTATGTTAATGTATGTATGTATGTATGTATGTATGTATATATGTATGAGTGTGTGTGTGTGTGTATGTTCTGGCTTCTACCCCAGCCTCTGATCTTCGCCGACCGACATTACTGATTGCAAGCCTCTGAAGATTTATTATACCTACTCTTAAAACTGTGTATGGAGTTTGCGTCCATCAGATAACAGCTTCCATGTTACGTTCCTTTAACTTCCTCTAATGAGAATGAAGTTTATCTTAACATCCATGATGCTTGTGTTTGTAGCGACCATTAATGAGCCTCTGCTCTTGGTTCTCACATTTCAAACATTCTCTTCCAAAATACCCAAGGCCAGCTACAGCATTAGCCTCATCAACATCAGCATTATTAGTGTCAGTAAGACCATCATCAACAACAAACTGCAGCAGCATCCGCCATGTCCAGCAGGAGCAGTAGGTGTGTGAGCGCCCACGCAGGCCTCAGTGTTGGGTGGGGCTGGAGGTGGTGGGTAGTGAGCTCCAACCATCAGTGCTGGAAGGCGGACAATCAATACGTGGCACCGAGGCCTCTCTCTCGTCCCAGCTGCCCCCGCTCATACCACTCACACCAACACTGCCTCAAAGTTAACAAAGCTGACATGCTTCAAACATTTTCCTGGCAAAAGTTCCTCCCACTTGAAACTATCACACGCCAAACATCTCCTAGAGTTTCTGCTTCCGGCGCGCCTCTTCCTTCCTGTTTGCTCTGCCCCTTCATATGCCCCTTGCAGCTTGGAACGCTTTTAAAATCTGAATTAGAATTACTATATTCCTAGCCTTTGGGTGGTGTAATGTTTTGTTCTGCAAGTACTCCATCCCGAGGTGGCGACTTCATTCTGATCTCCACACTTATGACCTGTTCGACCCTCGGACATGTCCTGCGAAACGTACATCAAATATAGCGAACATAAATATTCATGAGAAAAATCAGATAGAATAGCTGCAGGTAACTCTTAAGGTATTTTATGTTTTGGTAAGTAATTCTTCATAATAATAGATATAAAGCAATAAACTAACGTCGCATTCCATCATAATTAGAAAAATATATGAGTGAGTAGTTCTGGGTTTTATTAGTACCTGAGGTACTGAAGCTAATTCTTGTGTAGCTTCGGGAAAACGTTGGTGGGTGGCAATGATTGGTTTAGAGAAGGAAATGCCTTGTATGGGCCAGTGTTCCTCCTTTATTATGTTCTTACCTAGTGTGTAGAAGTACTAAATAACTTCCCTCTGATTCATCCATTTTAACCTTCCATCTGTCCACTTATTTCTGGTCCTCGAGTGTTAATAGTTTTACCTCATTCACCTTTAGATTTCTTTGTATCTTGTATAACGTAATCACATTACACCAAGTCTCAACATAGCCAAGATAAACAACAAGCATCTTCAACATTCTGCATGACTCTCTACTGTGATGTGGGGACTTCCCAGTACTGCTCTCTCTCTCTCTCTCTCTGGTACAGTGGAATGCCTACTGAACTTGCCTACTTTCTCTAGGTGTCGAGAATCTGAACGTTATACAATTACTAAACTCAGGTTTATTGCCTCGAACAATGGTAACTGTAAAGTAATGAAAGGAAGAGTCTTGGAAACTTCTCTCAAGTCAGGTGAGTGGGTTTTCGACGTGCTGCAACGGATGAAATTCAAAGCCTTGCCTAAGAAAGAAAAAAAAAGTTTTATGTTTGGACTACGTCTTAAAAAAACGATTCTAGAAAGGAACCTGATTACTTGGACATGAGCCCGATTTTTTTCTTCCTGAAGGTTCTTAAAGACGATATTACTTAAAAAGACGACTCCACTGGATACATATACCGAGACGTGTACGTCAGTCCGCGTGAATATTCTGAAAAGTTGACTTTAATCTGTATTTCAAGGATCAAAGTATCCTTGACTGGTAGCGAACTAGCGCCATGCAGCCTTAATGACCCTAGAGTAGTCAATAGGCTTTAAGCCCAATTAACCAAGATGACCAAAACTCGCCGGACAATGACGCGGAAAAACTTGACAGCAGGAAATGGGCATACCTTTGATATACCTTTGAAGAGTTTCGAGAGTTTATCTACTCTCTGAGCCCGGCCATGGGCCAGGCTCGTCTGGTGCTTGCATGGTCAACCAGGCTGTTGCTGATGGAGGGCCGCTGCCCCACATATCCATCACAGCCTGGTTGATCTGGCACCTGGTGAAGATATTTGTCCAGTTTCCTCTTGAAGGCTTCTACACTGGTTCCAGCGATGTTTCGGATATCTTCTGGTAAGATGTTGAATAGTCTGGGACCCCGGATGTTAATACAGTGCTCCCGTATTGTCCCCACCGCACCCCTGCTCCTCACTGGGTTTATTTTACACTTTCTCCCATATCTCTCACTCCAGTATGTTGTTATGGCAGTGTGCAAATTTGGGACCAGGCCCCCAAGTACTTTCCAAGTATATATTATCATGTATCTCTCTCTCCTCCGCTCCAATGAGTACATGTTCAAGACTTGAAGGCGTTCCCAATAATTTAGATGTTTCAATGGCTCAATGTGAGCCGTAAAGGATCTCTGAATTTGTTCCATCTCTGATATTTCTCCTGCCCTGAACGGGGCCGTCAGCACAGAGCAGTATTCTAAGTGAGGGAGCACTAGCGATTTGAAGAGTGTCACCATCGGCATTATTTCCCATGTTTTGAAAGCTCTCAATACCCACCCCGTCATCTTCCTGGCTTTTGTGATCTTTGTCTTGTTATGGTCTTTAAAAGACAGATAAGCTAGACAATTATTCCCAAGTCCTTTACGTGTTCCTTTCGTTCTATGTGGTGACCCTCTTGCGTTTTGTATATAGTGTTCCTTTTGAGTTCTTCATTTTTTCCACACCTAAGCAGCTGAAACTTATCACCATTGAACCTCATGTTGTTCTCCACTGCCCACTGGAAGACCATGCTTATGTCTTCCTGTAATTTTTTCAGTGTCCTCTACCGTAGTGACTTTCATGCTTATTTTAGTGTCATCTCCAAATGATGATACAAAAGTGTGCTGACTGTGCATACTGACTGGAATATCCTCACAGGTCCATCAAACGTTACCTAAGGTCCACCTCACACACTAGTGTTAAGTTAAGGTGAGAGTAATGTCGTGATTAGTGTTGTGGATGTCGTGTAGTGGTGGGTGTCGTATAATAAATATATATATATATATATATATATATATATATATATATATATATATATATATATATATATACACACACACACCCACACACACACACACACACACACACACACACACACACACACACACACACACACACACACACACACACACACACACACACACACACACACACACACACACATTCATATACGAGACAGAAAACGTGCTTTATCGGCAATCTGGAACACGCTTCTGCTGAGGATCAGATTCCAAAATTTTAGGGTCTTGCCCACGGCACTAATGAATTATTAAGCTGCAGCTGAAGACTGAAAACAATAGCTGGTGGAATCTGCAACGCAAAGGCTGTGGCGCTCCAGACCATCATCAGCTCGAGCATGAAACACGAGTCCGTTGGAGCTTATGTTATGAAACTTTCATAGCCTGGAGTGGATTGCTGGAATCTTTAACACTGACGAATAATGGGCACGCACCTCGCCATGGAATGTGCACATGTTGGAAGCATGAGAAATGCTGCTGTTGAAACCTAGAGTGAGCTGTTCATCAAATATTACAGCTGTCGATATTCTTACATAGCATGTTATATAGACATTGTAGAAGCTGCTGTAGTTGTGGTATGATGTAATGGCAGTATTTACAGCTAAGGGATCACTGTACATGCTGCTGGATCTGTAAGCTGCTGTTAATGAGGTGTGAAAATACTCAGGTGTTGTATTCTTTTTGTATCTCCTCCGTCCTGTTCCCACCATTCTCTCCCTCTCTCTCTCTTTTCCTTCTTTAGCAGAGCCACACAGAGTACATTCTTCCTATGGTCTTTCATGTACTCTTGCCTTGGAGCCACTCTCCTGTTCCTCAAGTCAGATCTGAGTACTTACCTTCCCACTTTCCCTGACACTGCTCAGGCAACAAATGGCCCTCACGAGATGAGAGCTTCCCCTTTAATAATAAAAGTTTCTTCCTTGGCTATGCACACCTACGTACTGGTGCGCATAGTAATCTGTCCACCACGCTCCTAACTCTCGGGAACTACCTAAAAAGATAAAACTATTTCCGAAACTACCGGACTATACCACTAGTATGACGGAAAGATAACAGAATCGTGTTTTTACTTACGTTTAATACAACTCATACTGAATGAGACACGTGCCGAATGGGACACATCAGTACAGTATTAGTCCAAAAATCTCATTGTTATTCGTGACTTTGTGGGTTGAGAGAAGCCATCAGAAATGACTGCGATATCGTGCCTATGTTATTTGGCAAATATTTACCTCATCTTTCATCGTAACACATTAAATATACAGTGTGTATTATATATGTATGGCCAGGTAATATATCATGTTGATGACCCACTCAAAGAGGCTGCAACAATGGACCTTTGTATATTAGAATTTATGATTACTTTTACCTACAAGAAGCAAAATACAACCAAGGTTTCAAATCATCATATAATGTAGACCATTTAAAAAATCTTACATTGAGTAAATCCTGGGCATTTTTTTTTGTTTTTGATGCGTGAGTGTGTAGTCACCTAATTGTGTTTGCAGGGGTTGGGTCATAGCTCTTGGCCCCGCCTCTTCACTGGTCGCTACTAGGGCCACTCTCTCCCTGCTCCATGAGCTTTATCATACCTCCTCTTAAAGCTATGTATGGATCCTACATCCACTACATCACTCTCCAGATTGTTCCACTTCCTGTGTGTATGTGTGCTTCCCCCCTCTCTCTCTCTCTCTCTCTCTCTCTCTCTCTCTTTCTCACTCTGGCCATCCTTCCTTCTCTCCAGTCGTCTCCTTCACCCGGGCAGGCGGCACTATGAGGCTTTCAACGGCCGACAATGGAGCACTGTGAGGCTGCCTTCGACGCTGTCGTTATGACCCCGTCTGTCTCAGCTAGAGAGCCACCTTCAGAAGCCCCTCGCATCTCCTCCTGCCCCAGGCGTAGGAATCACATTAGAAGGGGCAACTGAAACGATACAGTCGTATAGGGAGCAGAAGTATCTTCAGCAGGAGTGCAAACAATAACAGAAGCAACAACAGTAGGTACAGCAGGCTAAAGTAATTTTAACAGCAGCTAAAATTACGTAAGAAATAGGAACAAAAGTTTTTGAAAAATTTCATTTGTCTGTAATGCTCTCATTTCGATAGGAGAAACTTTAACTGCAGGAAAACCACCAAAAAGTACCATCGCCTTTGAACCCTCTGTAGCAATACCAGCAGCAGGAATGGTACCACCACACGTAACAGTAACATGCACAGCACAGTTGGTAGCCAGTACCACGTACCACTACACGCCTCAGTAACAAGCACAGCACAGATGGTGATCACCACCACCACTACAAAGGACGAGCCTTCGCTGCAGCAGTGCCAGCAGGAGAGATCACCTCCATAAGGAAAAGTGTCTGGTGTATCTTCATCTGGCCATAGAGATTTCTCCCCTCTCATCTCCTCCTTCCCTTCCTTTCTTCCTTTCCTTCCTCACTCTTTATTTCCTCCCTTCCCCTGCTCTCTTTCTCTCTCTCTAAGGGCAACGGCCTACATAAGAAATTCTAATCTTTGTCTTAATTGTTTTTGGGTTGTGTATTGAGCATCTAATACAGAGCCGGATACCAAAGCTGGCGGATGGCGCAATGGTCAGATGCTGCTGTAGCCGGTCGAATATCACTAAATTTGTTTGCTGACTTATCCGGATGCTGCCCTGACTGAATATCGCTAAAGCCGGATGCTGTTGGGGTCTTACTCTAACCAGGAATAATAGTAACAGTTTTTCTAGTTATATTTAATTTTGCTACAGTTACTACTACTACTACTATAACGGCATTAATATTAATACTCCGTTTTTAATACTATTACTACATCATCCTCCCCCTATTATATTATTCGACTGCACGTCCTTCCATTCTACTCCGTCTCTCCCAATCTTCTCTGTTTCTCCTAATCATATTGGTCTCCTTGCATTCAAAATCTTCACTTTGGGGATAATCTCTTACAAACCCTGTTGCTTCTAATCTGTTGCTGATCCAGTTTTTAGGACTCCTCTTATCACCCTGTTCCTCTGTTCCATCCACCCTCTTCTCCATTATTGATAATTACCTTTTTCACTTTTCTCCCTCTCCCTCATTATCCTCTTTCCCTTATCCTTGCTTCCTATTACGCAGTTCCCCTTGTCATTACCATTTTAGTCCATCGCCTAAAGAAAACGTACCAAGTTAGCAGTCTGTTTGTCCGTCCTTCTGATGTGTAGAGACATGGTCTCTACACACTGATGTAGAGACATGGTCTCTACACACTGATGAAGAAACATGGTCTCTACACACTGATGTAGAGACATGGTCTCTACACACTGATGTAGAGACATGGTCTCTACATCAGTAGTGTGATAATTACTCAGTGGGAACAAAAGCCATGTTTTCCCGTCACAGTCCATCACGGAGGATGGGTCATATAGTGTTAAAATGTGTTGACCTGAGGAGGGAAACTTCAGGAGGGCAGTGAGGATATCGTCAAGTATTCCTTAGAGCAGTGGTTCCCAACCCTTTCACCACCAAGGACCCCTTTCTATTTAAATTAATTTTCCCAGGGACCCCAGGTTTCTGAAAGGTACACAAATAACCCGCACATAGAAGAGGAGCTTACGACGACGTTTCGGTCCGACTTGGTTCAAATCGGACCGAAACGTCATCGTAAGCTCCTCTTTCCTGTGTGTAGGTTATTTGTGTATTGTTCCAGTCACGGTATTGTACCTTTTTGGTCTTTTGAAAAGTTTGTCTACTCAGGAAGCCGATTTTATTAACTATCAACAAACTCGTTTTCCCAATTTTATCTCAGTTGAAAGACATACGTAATTGGGTTTGCAATTTAATAAATGTCACTAGACTTGCATGTCTAATGAGATGGTTGATACTGCTTTGAAATTCCGAACTTAGCTCACGGACTCCCGGTACTAAATTGCGGACCCACAGTGTTCCACGGACCACAGGGTGGGACCCGCTGTCTTAGAGGATCATGAAGTACTCTCCCTACAGCTACCTGGGGAAAGCCGAGTGTAGTAACATTCGTCTTACTGAGGGATGGACTCTTTTACTTGCTTCGGGTTCTGTGGATCGGAGACTTGGACAAAGCTCCTGTGTTAAGTCTTTCTGCCTCTGAGTTCTGGGTAGTTTCTTTATAATGTGTAACTTTGTGTTCTCAGTTTGTTTTAGAGTCAGTGTACCCGATTACACATGAATCCAGTGTAGATAATAGACGTTTTCATTTTGTTCTTGAGCGTGAATGTTCAGGTACATAGTGTCTGATTCCTTTCCCTCCCCTTCAGTGATTCATTCAGTACCTGAAATGTTGAATGTTGGCTCCAGAGACCACCAGGAGAGTTGTTTTTAAAGCTATAGAACAATGTCTGTCTTTAACGAGTTTGGTAATTTGTGTAATTCGAATTTGTATCTGTCTTTATTTTTAACTTAACAAAGTTTGTAGATTTACCAGACTTCATTTTTGTGTGTTTTATAGATTTTATTATTGTTTTTTTAATCACTTCGACTGCTTCTCACCAGCGTTGAGTGACTCTTCCCCCCTCCCACAAAAAAAAAAAAAAAATGGATTCACCGTCGCTCATTCAACAGACTGAACTGCAACATCTCCACCCATCCTTTAGAGTGGAGTCAATGTATTTCCCACTTACCTAACTAGTGCTCCGCTTGCCGGTTTTTACCCTGAATCAATTCATGTTTCCTCTCACACACTTCCCCAGCTCGTCAAGTTCCCAAGACCACCACGTCTCCTCTCCGATCTAGCAAACACACACACACCTGCTGGATGCCCAAGCCTCTACAACTCAAACCTCCCTTCACTTCCTCTCTCCAACCATTCTCATGTCGTCCACTCCAACTATTCATTCTTCTTTTCACCCCATTTCCACTCCCACTACCCACTCTTCACTCCAGCACTCCCATAAGCTTCCTCTTAAGACATCCCAGTCTTCATTAGTCTCCGTTGGCTAGCTCCTTAGGTAATAAACTTGCCAATAAGACTATCCTCGATGGCCTCTTAAGGCGATGAGGGCGTCTTCCCCACTCACGTCTGATTCCCCTCACTCCCTACTCCCTCATCCCTGATACCCTTCACATACCTAATATCCTTCACAACTTACTCTTTCATACATGATACCCCAGCTCTCATACTCTTCGCTCATTACCCTTTCATACCCGGACAGAATAATAAAAAGACAGGCGAACACATAAAAGTAGTATTCAGAGTACCCTTATATTTCTACTACCAATATTTACAATATTCACGAGCAGCAGTGTAGGCAGATGCCATACTTGTTATTAACGTAATAAGAGAAATATACCGTTAAGAGACTTGAGTACTCTCACTGCAATTGGCTCAGACTCATACAAGAGAGACCAGAATGCATAATCGGCTAGTTTTAGAAAGAGACTGTCCTTCTGACCAGAGGGTAAGTATATCAGGTCGTCTGTAGGCTAACCTCTCACGCTGACTGGTTGACTTTTTTTTTTTAACTATCAGCTATTCACTGCACAGTTTTGGGTCCCCGACAGCTGCACTGCCTTAATTGCCGGTTTGGCTGAATAAAGAGAAATGCAAGAAGTGACTGTGTGATGCACACTGAATAAATGCAAATGTGCTCTGTGCATCACATCCCTGGCCCCTTATTCCTCACTCCAGATACTCTTAATGTCATATTCCCTGATATTCCTAACTCCCCAGTCCTTACTTATACCTCTCACTCCATGCTCCCTCGTTTCAGAGACCCATGATTCCCTATTCTTTCCTCAACACCTGTGGTTCTCGACTCTGTGCTTCCTAGTATCAGTCTAACCCGTGTTCTTAAATTTGCAGAATTAACCTTACAGGTTCAGAGATATTATCCTACCTCGGTTCATCTCACCGCCCAGCCCGGAGTATGGTACAGCCCTGAGGACGAAATCCACAGAAGTCAACTAACTCCCAGGCTAATGCTAGGTGATCATGGACAACAAGCGTAAGGTGACTCGTATGTCTCAGCTTGCACGGGAATCGAACGTTGGCTCTCTTGGCTGTGAGCCGAAGATCCCATCACTGAGTTCTTTTATGGTTCCTAACTGTTGGAATTTCAATATAATATTTTTAATATTCATTGGGAAGCGCTGAACCCGTAGGAATCATATAGGGAATGGGAGACAGTCAGTCGGGATTGATCCAAGGAAGTGGGTAGTAGTTCCGAATATTTGGATCAAGGGCATTTCATCGGCATCAAGGCACCTCTCTCGTATGAATTCACTCCGACAGCCCTGGAGAGCCATTCAGTTCTCAGGCACTTCCCTGGCACAGTGCCACATATAACAGGTATTCCCAGCATTCTTTAAACTTTGGAAGAGTCTGATTAAATTTATTTAGCAGCTCTCCCTCGCCTAACTCCCTCACTCACCCTCTCCTAACTCCCTCGCTCATACTCGCCTAACTCCCTCGCTCATACTCGCCTAACTCCCTCGCTCATACTCGCCTAACTCCCTCGCTCATACTCGCCTAACTCCCTCGCTCACCCTCGCCTACCTCCCTTGCTCACCCTCGTTTAACTCCCTCGTTCACCTTCGCCTAACTCCCTTGCTCTCCCTCGCCTAACTCCCTTGCTCTCCCTCGCCTAACTCCCTTGCTCTCCCTCGCCTAACTCCCTTGCTCACCCTCGCCTAATTCCCTTGCGCACCCTCGCCTAACTTGTTCAACCTCGCCTAACTAACTTGCTCACCCTCGTCCAACTTCCTCACTCACCCTCGCCTATCCTCCTCACTGCATTCAAATACCTGCAGCAGTGTTAGTTCCACCATTCACCTCACCCTCGTACCCAGTGCTTACGATTCGCAACTTCTCTCTCACAAGACCCGGGTTCAAAATGTACTGCCGACCATAGCGAAGAAGACAGACAACATTTCGCTCTATGTAGAGAATTATCACAAAGCAAAAAAAACATATCCCCCATACTAGTTCACTGTTTTCACCCACCACCTACGTAACACTCCCGATCATTGCTTTAAAATATTCAATAACATGCGACCCAGTTTGAAAAAAATATAGAAAGCACAAAATTTATGCTTTAGAATTGAAATGACAGTCTTCCACAACATGGCATTCAATCATTCTAATTAATGACAATGAAAGATTAATCCTCCAGGGTATTTTGTTTACAACAGTATTTATTGAATAGGCTCTACGTATATTATTAATATATATATATATATATATATATATATATATATATATATATATATATATGTCGTGCCGAATAGGTAAAACTTGCTATTTTGGCTTAAATAGCAACGCTCTTCTTGCCGAATAATGCAATTGAAAATTTGTGTATGCAATAATTTCGCAAAAATCATTCTGAACCTACCGAAAAAAAAATATTTTATTGTGTTTGTTTATTATTAAATTATTGTAAACTTATCTAAAATATATTTAGTTGGATTAGGCTAAATTAAATTGAGCTTGTTATAAGGTTAGGTAAGTTTTCTAAGGTTCTTTTGGTACAAAATTAATTTTTACGTCAACATAAATAAAAAAAAATATCTTTACACTTATAGAATAAAATTTTAGAAAGGACTTAATTTTAATTAAATGAGTTCTTGCTAAATGACCAATTTTACCTATTCGGCACGACATTATATAATATATATATATATATATATATATATATATATATATATATATATATAAGGGAATCACTTGAATCTTGGAGGTGAGTCGCAAAATTGTTGGACTTTTTTTTTTTTTTGCGATATTTAAATAAGTTGAAGAGACCTTGCAAAGTTGGTTATGAAAAGGGTGAAAATAAAAGGTACGGCGCTCTAAGTTATGATAGATTCTAAAGGCTGGTAGTACGAAGCAAAGGAAGTGTTCCCAGGAAGTGGCTCTCAACTTTTGAGTCCAAAGGAGACAAAGGACAAAAATGAATTACGCTGAAGTGATCACATGATGATGATGATAGATTGAATGCGAATGAGAATGATAGATAAGATGATAGGTAAGATGGCGATAGAATAACATGAAATAGAAGAAAGATAGAGTCGGTAGAGGGGGATGAGAGATGGAAGAGGGAGATAAAAGTTGGAGGAGGAATAGAAAAGATGATAAAGGAGAAAACTATGTTGACACACACACACACACACACACACACACACACACACACACACACACACACACACACAAGACACCTCATTCCGAGAACTATTTTAAAGTTCAGACTTAAACTGCGAGGATGTAAAAAAGTATTATATAAATTGTAGAAGCAGCTGGCGCTGGAGATGGCAAAGGTATATTAAAGGGACCTTGTTGTTCCGTGGTTTACCTTGCTACACCTCGCTCCACACACCTGTCTCAAGGCAAGCATCTCCACGTCAGTATTCACGCTTCACACACCTGTTTCCAGGTGTTTGCACGTGTGTCCTCGCGACAGTCTCGTGTGTGTTGGAAGTATTGCCCGTACGCGGTCTCAAGATTAGGTATGACAGGACCCATAAAGCCGGGTATTGTGCACGACTGGAATAGCCGAGAGGTGGAACCAGGAGCTAAGGCTATTTCCCCAACAAAATTATACGACGGGTGGGGGGAAAGGAAACTCCATTTCCTTGAAACTAGAACCTTTCACCGTCAGTATCTAGACAACCGTACTGAAGGTTCAGATGAGTGAGGGAGATGTTGAGAAGTATTCCTGAGTCACAGGGCAGAGGGAGGAAGACTGGTAAACCTCTGAAACACACAGCAGAAGCTGGACCTACTCAAAAGTTTAAAAGTAATACCAATGATATATTTTTTACGTCAGTCAACATATTAAGAGGCGGGCCCAAGAGCTGGAAATCAACATCCACAAACTCAGCTAGGCAAAAAGATAAACACACACTTCCGAGTGAGTTACATACCTCGAGGGCAACAGGACTAGACAGTAATATCTCCGTGGATCTTCAAAGAATAAATAGGAGCACCGTGTGTGCCGCTAGCTAAAGTCTTCAACAAGTCAGTTGATACATGACAGCTGCAGGTGGTGTGCAAGAAAACAGACGTAGTCCAAACATTTAAGAAATGGGACAGACAAGTAACATTAAACTACAAGCCAGTGTCACTGACAGGCATAGTATGTAAAGTCTTACAGAGGATAATCAGGAGAGCAGATGAGCATCTGGATAGTTCATAAATAACCAGCACAGCTTTAAAGACGGTAAATCCTGTCTCACAAACCTATAGGAGTTCTGTGGCAAAGTAACATATGTGAGACAAGAGGGTGAAGTGAGTAGACTGCATTTTTTAGATTGCAAGGAGGCTTATGGCTTCACAACACAAGAGATTGAGACAAAACCTTAGATGGTAGGCAGAGGTAACAGGAAAGACACTACAATGGGTCAAGGAAATGCTTAGCAGGAAGGAAATGAAGTGTCCAGGAAGCTGAATCAGGATAGGCAAGAGTGAATAGAGGAATTCCACAATGATCAGTCCTGGGACCTGTACTGTTTCAATTGTATGTAAACAACATTCCGCCGGGGTAAAGTCTGACGTATCCCTGTTTGCAGATGATCTGAAGCTAATGGGGAAAAGAAAAATCTGAAAAGAAAAGGAAAAAAACACCAAGCGAACTAGGAGAAACTTGAGGATTGGTCTGACAAGTGGTCATTCGAATTCGACCCCAGCAAATGCAAGATTATAAAAATCAGTAAGGGGATAAGAAGACCAGAAACGGAGTGCACACAAGGAGAGCAAATGCTGCTAACCTAATCCAACGAGAAGGACCTCAGGGAGAGAAGAGTAACTTCATCAAGGTTCAAACCTCCCCCACTTTCTTCCTCTAAACTAGCATCACTCGCCCCCTCCTCTCTAAGTAACCACCACTCACCCCCACCCTTTACAGCTCGCACTCCTCTCTCATACACCCTACGCTACCACTCCCGGCCCCCTAAAACCCCCACCTGTCCACCTCATAGAACAACCCTCCACACCTACCCTCATAAACCCACACCACCCACCCCGCCCCTCATGGCGGTCATCGATCTGCAGTAAGCAGGTGCTTACGCTGGTGCTACCTGAAGGGGTCGCAGCAGGAGGAGTAATCCAGTTACTAGCAGCCCACAAAGACTTCCCCGGTGTACTCTACGGCTTCCCCGCCCTCACCACCCCAACCCTCCCTTGTATGAGCACCATCCTGTGTGATGAAGTATGACAGAGAAACATAAGCAGCTTTTGTTCCCACTGTGTAATTATCACACAGAATTGGATAGCAACACGCTCCTAATGTATCTAATTATGTTAAGGGAGAAAACTTTGCTCCCCGCCCTCACCCCTCACCCCACCCGCACCTATCACCCAACCCACCATCCTCGCCCATCACCCCACCCACCGCCCTCATCCTCGTTCTCACTCAGAGTTATTGCCTGGTAATTATAGGTAAATATAAGGATAATAGACGCAATCAAAAAAATATATTAACCTAACCAAGAATAACAAAATATTAAAATTTCTAAAAATTTTCGAGGACGCAAAAAATGGAGGAAGGGCAAGGCGTCCAAACAACGGACGCTTTATCTGGGGAACTGGCTATATTGCCAGAGAAAATCCATGGTTATCTCTAAGAGGAGAATTCCTGGAGAGAACTCAAGCCGGGTGAAGAACTAAAGGCTTGTGTCGGGAGACTTTCGGCACAGTGCTTGCTGGGTTAAAGAATGGTTATATTAGTAACCATAATTTTTAAAGGGGTGGAC
Organism: Cherax destructor; assembly: GCA_009830355.1. Lineage (NCBI taxonomy): Eukaryota > Metazoa > Arthropoda > Malacostraca > Decapoda > Parastacidae > Cherax > Cherax destructor. The sequence goes on from WNWK01003072.1 coordinate 126,067, forward strand.
CGGTAAGCCAGCGGAAGGCCTTGGTCAGATGACCAAAAGCTTCAGTGGTGGGTCATCGTATGACTAAGACCCTCGTCATGAAACACTTGTCCTGTTTCCTGACAAACCTTACCTAACCTAACCTTGCTGGGAGCCGTGCTCATGCCGTGAGGGTCTTGGGACCTGTGGCTAGAGGCTGACTATCCTACTTAAGTTATTCGGTAACTGTATATTCGATTCTGTCAGCTAATTATGTATTCCCTTTCTAAATAATTTATATAAAAAAATTATTCGTCTGTTATACCCGATAACTATGTCCCTTAGTTCGGTTGGTAGCGTATTCGGCTCACACACTGAGTGTCCGTGGATCGATTCCCTGTATGGGTTGAAACATTGGTCGTGTTTCATTAACACACCTGCTGTCCCTGCTCAACTAGCAGCAAGAAGGTACCTGATTGTTATAGCCGACTGGTGTGGGTCGCATCCTGGGGACAAAATTAACCTAAGTTGCCCGAAATGCTCTGCATAACCAGGGGCTTTGTATATAGTACGTCACTGATGTTAGCTATGGTCTGTATAAGTTGTAACATGTACCTGTAGAAATAAATATTATTATTACTGAAGTGAACACGAGGTTCATCCCCACTTTGTTCCTCGACCCTCACTCGAAATACCTCACTAGGGTTAAAAAAAACACACACCTTTGATATACCTTTGACTAGTTCCAAGAGTTTCTATACTCCCAGAGTGGGCTAGGTTCGTCTGGTGCTTGCCTTGTCAACCAGGTTGTTGCTGCTGGTGGCCCGCTGACAGACACATCCATCACAGGGAAAAGTAATATATATATATATACACGGAAGGTAAGAAAAGTTAACTCAAGATTTATTTATCGTCTGTTCTTGTTGTTATTGTTTTTGTTGTGCAAGTCCTGATGATGATGAACAAAGAATTGAATTAGAGATTACTGAATAGGTACGCAATACAGAGAATTCTGTAATAAAGGTAGTCATTACATTCACGGGAAAGCGCTAAAGCCGTAAGGGTCACAAAGCGTCCTTTGGCATGGGGTGGTTTTCAGACTTGATTAAAAGAAAGAGAGAGAGAGAGAGAGAGAGAGAGAGAGAGAGAGAGAGAGAGAGAGAGAGAGAGAGAGAGAGAGAGAGAGAGAGAGAGAGAGAGAGAGAGAGAGAGAGAGAGAGAGAGAGAGAGAGAGAGAGAGAGAGAGAGAGAGAGAGAGAGAGAGAGAGAGAGAGAGAGAGAGAGAGAGAGAGAGAGAGAGAGAGAGAGAGAGAGAGAGAGAGAGAGAGAGAGAGAGAGAGAGAGAGAGAGAGAGAGAGAGAGAGAGAGAGAGAGAGAGAGAGGCTTTCAAACACCGCTCTAACGCAGTTCTAGAAAATATCTAGAATAGTTCTAGCAAAGTTTAATCCGCATTCTATCCACGTTCTATCACTTGGGCAAATTGTCAGGTGCAAATTCTTAACAATATAATTTTTCATCACCTGCCAGAAGAGGGTAGAGAGAGATTTCTGGTCATGAAGGCTAATGGTACTCCAATTATTCTATAGAGAAACCAGGTCTCGAGGCATTTGGTGTGAAGGCTAATGCGTGCCTGCGATCACGTGCCCGGGGGCATGGATGCAAATGCTCTCTCTCTCTCTCTCTCTCTCTCTCTCTCTCTCTCTCTAACACACCCGTGTGGAATCTTATTTAGTTATCTTACCCGATCTCATATACGGGAAAGCCCAGACGGGAACCCCAAATCTAAGCCAACACGACTAACCCACATGGTAGCCCCCATATAAAGATACCACGAGATCCCTACACAGGAACTCACACGAAAGGTCACACTGAAGCCCTACACGGCGACTCTCACACGACAGGTCACACGGGAGCTCCACACGGAGGGCTGTGTGGGGGCTGGGCTTGCGGGGACACAAGATTAATGATGGGTCACAGCGGGATGAAAAATGCCTTTATACTGACGCTTCTGTGGGCGTATGACAGCCTTAATGCCCTCAGGTAAACAAGGTCAAACAAAGTCGCGTAAGGGCAGGTCAGAACAAAATCGAAAAAGGAAAAAAAAAAAAAGGCTTAAACGATTTCATTCTACAAAGACCAGGAAAAGCTCTCATAAATGAGAGAAAACTGGCGCAAGAGAAGAAATGTATTGCGTGCATAAGAAAAAAATCGTACCGAGACGATATCAGAAATATACAAAGGCCGAGGCTACAGACAAGCCACAGCAAGGTCAGGGCTAAATAACAGCTAACCCACAGAGGAATGGGAAAATATTGCCGGGGAATGAGAAGACATATACACAATATGCTGAACAAGCCTTCATTGGGACAACATTTCGCTTATGTGGCGTTTCAAGTCCCGATTTAATAAAAGCTCTGAACAGAGCGAAACGTTGTCCCGATCAAAGTCTGTTATGCAACGTTAAAATTCACAGAGCAGAACCACGCACCAGCTATAACTCAAAGGAAAGATCGACACTAAAAACCACAAGATTATGTTACACACGAATCCATAAAAAAAAAAACGTCTTTTTTAACAATCAGGTTCTTCCCGGCCACCTAAACGAGATCATTCCTATAAGATGACTCAATCTATCACAGGCAGTGGAGGATTAGGAGCCATTACACCTGGATCAGAGAAACCTTCACCTCGCTGTGGTCACGATAATCCAGTGAACTAAGAACCAGATTACACTGATTCCATAATTCCATTACAGATGATCGATATTTCTTCCTCTAACCGCGAGAATATTCTTATCTGCGGATAAAATATGCATGGATATACACACTCACGATAAAATTATATATATATATATATATATATATATATATATATATATATATATATATATATATATATATATATATATTTAGTCGTGCCGATTAGGTAAAACTGGTCAATTAGCAAGAACTCATCTAAAATTAAGTCCTTTCTAAAATTTTCTTATACGTTTAAAGATATATTTTTTCATTTATGTTAATGTAAGAATTTTTAATTTTGTACCAAGAGAAACTTTGAAAACCTACCTAACCTTATTACAACAAGCGCAATTTAATTTAGCCTAACCCAACTAAATATATTTTAGATACGTTAACATTAATTTAATAATAAACAAACACAATGAAATATATTTTTTCGTTATGTTCAGAATGATTTTGGCGAAATTATTGTATACACAAATTTTCACTTGTCTTATATGGCAAGAAGAGCGTTGCTTTTAAGCCAAAATCGCAAGTTTTACCTAATCGGCACGACATATATATATATATATATATATATATATATATATATATATATATATATATATATATATATATATATATATATATATATATATATTATATATATTAAATGCAAAATGGAAGTTGACACAGTTACTTTTTGCTGATAATACTGTGCTTATGGGAGATTCTAAAGAAAAGTTGCAAAGGTTAGTGGACGAGTTTGGGAGAGTGTGTAAAGGTAGAAAGTTAAAAGTGAACATAGATAAGAGTAAGGTGATGCGGGTATCAAACGATTTAAATAAAGAAAAATTGGATATCACATTGGAGAGAGGGATTATGGAAGAAGTAAATGTTTTCAGATATTTGGGAGTTGACGTGTCAGCGGATGGGTTTATGAAGGATGAGGTTAACCATAGAATTGATGAAGGAAAAAGGTGAGTGGTGCGTTGAGGTATCTGTGGAGACAAAAACGTTATCCATGGAGGCAAAGAAGGGAATGTACGAAAGTATAGTGGTACCAACACTCTTATATGGGTGTGAAGCATGGGTTGCAAATGCTGCAGCGAGGATGAGGCTGGAGGCAGTGGAGATGTCCTGTCTAAGGGCAATGTGTGGTGTAAATATTATGCAGAAAATTCGGAATGTGGAAATTAGGAGAAGGTGTGGAGTTACTAAAAGTATTTGTCAGAGGGCTGAAGAGGGGTTGTGGAGGTGGTTTGGTCATTTAAAGAGAATGGATCAAAGTAGAATGACTTGGAGAGCGTATAAATCTGTAGGGGAAGGAAGGCGGGGTAGGGGTCGTCCTAGAAAAGGTTGGAGGGAAGGGGTAAAGGAGGTATTGTGGGCGAGTGGCTTGGACTTCCAGCAAGCATGTGTGAGCGTGTTAGATAGGAGTGAATGGAGACGAATGGTTTTTGGGACATGACGATCTGTTGGAGTGTGAGCAGGGTAACATTGTGTGAAGGGATTCAGGGAAACCAGTTAATTGATTTAGTTGGACTTGAGTCCTGGAAATGGGAAGTACAATGCCTGCACTTTAAAGGAGGGGTCTGGGATAGTGACAGCTGGGAGGGACAATTCTCAGCTGTCGTATCTGAGCTCCTCTGCAAAGACAGTGATTATGTATGTGTGTGGTGAAAGTGTTGAATGATGATGAAAGTATTTTCTTTTTGGGGATTTTCTTTCTTTTTGGGTCACCCTGCCTCGGTGGGAGACGGCCGACTTGTTGAAAAAAAAAAAAAATTATATATATATATATATATATTCGCAGTCCGGCATACGGACAGACTTACCTGTTGATCACATAGTCAACCAGACTGTTGGTGCCAGAAGCCCCAAGGCCTACATAAATCTTTTCACATTTTTAAACCTATGTAATCCCCGGCTCAAACACAACCGCGAGCAGTAATCAATTCGCCTTTGAAATAAAAGTCCTCTGTCCCCCAAATTGCGCCCTTGAGCGACAGAGTAAAAAAAAATTACTCATTCTTAAAAATTTATATCTAGGTAAAGCGCGTTGATTAATATGCATAAAACAGAGCCAGTGACACAGAAATTAAAAAAAAATGGTTACTGATTATTGAGCACAAAAAAACGACGCAAACATTTCTTGTTTTTCTCGGTGGTCAACGACAGATGTTACTGGTGTTTGTGTTTACAAGAGCTGCGAGGGGAGGGGGGTGGATGTTTATGAGAGAGAGAGAGAGAGAGAGAGAGAGAGAGAGAGAGACAGAGAGAGAGAGAGAGAGAGAGAGAGACAGAGAGAGAGAGAGAGAGAGAGAGAGAGAGAGAGACAGAGAGAGAGACAGACAGACAGACAGAGAGATACAGAGAAAATTACGTATTACACAAACTTCAACGTAAGAGCTGTCACATTTGTTAAAATTTTCAACTGTTAATGACATCTCAATGTCGTTCATCACATATTTCCTCAACAGCTTAACACACATCACTAGCCGGGTCCAGAAACTATTTAACTAGTCAGCGGCTAGTCTAAATGATAGGAAAATACTATGAATAGTAAGAAGCTATAATGGCTAGCCAGCAGCTACTCCAGATAGTCAGAAGCTAATCTAACTAATCGGAAGCTACTCTAAATAGTCAGAAGCTACTTCGAATAATCAGAGGCCACTGTAAATAGTAAGAAGCTGCTACAACTAGCCAGAGGTTACTGCAGCTAGTGAGAGAGGGGGATGGGGATCGTGGTTTCGATCGGAAAGCCAATAGATTCGACATTTATGTGAGCGTTGCGGATGTTCAGCTTCAGGAATTAGCGACCGGCAACCTGATTAAGCCGGAGTCCTCATAAATATGTTAATTAAGTGGTCATTCCTCCGGGATTTCGGTATTCGAAATTAGACCCTCTCCTATTATTCTCCCTCCCCCCCCTACTAATCTTCCCCCTCCCTCCCACATCAATTCATTCCCCGTGTTTCACATATCCTCTTCCCCACCCCCTTCACTCCACACGTCCGTCTGGCAGAGGTACGGTGTGAATATGTACAGTGCTAGTCACGGAATTATGACAGGTGAGCGCCCCGGCATAATGCCGTGACTAGCATTGTAGATGTGTGAAGAGAAAATTCAAAATAACAGGAAAATACAAACTCGTTAATAGCAGAGCAAGTCTTGATAACTAAGACACACGTGCAACAGCAAGACATCTTTATTCCGAAACGTTTCGCCTACATAGTAGGCTTCTTCAGTAGAGTACACAGAAGACAACAACAGCAGTAGAGAAGTAAAGACGATGTAACCAGTCCGTCACCCTTGAAGACGTAGTTTTGAGGTTGATACCATTATCATTTTCAACCCGAGCTAGCCATTTTTACTCAACGTTTCGCTCAACGGTGAGCGTCCCTCTAAGCGAAGCTTTAGCTAATAAAAGTTCTCTCTGCAGTATTATTTTTGACTCCCAATGTTTGGCTTTTTTTTTTAAGGCAGAGTTTTCGCCCATGGCTTATATACGAACGATCTGTTTATTAAACCGAGGGCAAAATTATTGTTGCAGGAAATCCGCTGAAACAGGTCTGAACTTCATGAAATTAACATGCATCTTTAATATTCATGAATGCGAAATAAATTTGAGCAAACTTAAGCTTAATAACATTGCTAAAATTAACGCAGGTGAGGTTCCTAGGTTAGTTTTGGTGACAATACATAAATAGAAGAATGTTAATTCACTACTATTTATCAATTAATACATAAGATCAATTTTCAAAATCTATTTCCTTTACGATTGATTACGACGTGTCATCTATTTTGGGCTACGTAACGTTTTACAGTGGAATTACAGTAATCATGATATTTTTTAATGGGGTGGACCGGTAAGATCGTGGAAAGCCTCGGTCAGCTGACCAAAAGCTCCAGTAGTGGGTCTTATCTGACCTATGTTCACTCTGGATGAGTGGTGGGGCCCCCGTCATGACAGCATCGTAGAACAGGTCTGCGTGTTACAGGGACTGTCTGAAAAAGTGACTCAATAATATACTAAACTTGCATGCAAGAAGACCTCCCCTTGCAGGAAACAAACACTTACACACACACACACACACACACACACACACACACACACACACACACACACACACACACACACGGCCGGGTTCAATTCCCGGCGGAGCCGAAACATTTCGAAGTGTTTCGTTACACACACACACACACACATAAATACTTACAACAGGCCTAGTGTCTAATCGACATGTGCCTAGGACAAAATGGTAACTAACACAGAAGCTGAGTCTCGACCCCTGCAACCACAATTAGGTGAGTACAATTAGGTGAGTATACAGGAGGCAGGATCCATACATAGCTTTAAGAAGAGGTATGATAAAGCTCATGGGGCAGGAAGAGAGACCTAGTAGAGACCAGTGAAGAGGCGGGGCCAGAAGCTATGACTTGACCCCTGCAACCATAACTCGGTGAGTACACACACACACACGAATCTACGCAGAAATTCAAAAGCATTTAGTACAGATGCTACTTGGTAGGGAATCCAGTACGCAGGTAGATGAAATTTAAATTACTTAGCCCAGGAGCTTGCACTCAACTCCGACAAGTATACATTATCTTTCTTTTTGTGCTTTAGATAGAACGCTAAACTCGTGTGGATAAATCACCACATTGACAGTGCCCGCTGAACTAGAGGAGAGGACCATGAGCTAGAGCTCACCCAAACTCAAACAGATAATTAGAGAGTTCCCATAAAATATTCATGTTTTAAAGTTTTTCAATTATTTCTCACGAAAATCATCGATATATAACGATTTGCATTCATCACTACTATTAATAATTTATGAATTATCGTTAATCATGAAAAAATTACAGGATTACACAGTTGTATAATAAAGTTGAATTAATTGTTCAGTTTGAAAGAGCGGGAATAACTTTTTTTTTTAAATTTGCAGTTGTAATTAATTCAGCTTTTGCCTGTTTGTTCGTAAATGAATTCATGTTAGTCTGTTGGCCCGTGTGCGTCTGTGCCTGTCTGTGTTCCCGTTTTTCTCTGTTATCTGTGTTCCATTTTTTCGTTCTTCTTTTAAAACTCTGTTCGCCTGTCTGTAGTTATGACTTCATCAGCTTATTAATAAAACGCGTATTTCACAATTAACATTCTTTCAAAACACATACACAAAAATACACAGACACATACACTCACACAGGAGCTGTGAATCGACCCCTGCAACCACATATAGGTAAGTACACACAAACCACTTCCCACTTACCCAACCACAAACACTATCAACATTACCAGCTTTCCTGGAGCGTCTTGGGAATGGGCTGGAATACGCTGGGAATCCCCTCATTCCCACAGCAAGAACTCTGGCACAATCTGCTTGCCACCTCCCAAGTTGGTACCAAAATTTAATATAAAACGCTGTTTTAAATCTAACACAAAACGAGCAATATAAGAGTGTTCATCGATGACTGTTCCTTGCGTAGGCAACTGTCAGTGTCATACTTAGGAAATTATTTGATAAAATACAACTGATGATGTAATAAGATCTGGATAAGTGGCGGTAGCCCTTCCTTTCTCGGAATATATATATATATATATATATATATATATATATATATATATATATATATATATATATATATATAAAAAACAAAACCACTGTGAAAAAATAGTGAACCTCCAAAAGCTTGATGGTTCACTATTTTTCACAGTGGTTATTTTGAATATTGTGATATCACCTGTGATCTATTACACACACACACACACACACACACAATTACTATTAGCATAGCAAATAAACTATTATTATTTACTATTATTAGTATTGGGAATCGTTAAATCCGTAAGGGGTCATACAGCACCTGAATAATGGATGGCAATGAGGTCTGATCCAACCAAGTGTCGGGGAAGGTCATTTATTCGCTTCAAGAGCCCTTCACCACCACCAAGGACACTTCCTTTTCCCTTCCTTGAAGAGTCACCACAACTATCGTCCAGTCTTCAGTAACCATCAGCAGAACAATAACTCTCTACAATACCGACAAGATGAGAAATTAGACAATTATGCAATACCTGGGAATTATTTATTTATTAAAAAATAACCCAGGTGATGCATACGTGTCATTACTCTTAATTAATGACTCTCCAGTTTCGTTAATAAAGACTGGGAAAAAAGTGCGTTTCTTTGCATTATTCTGATTAAAAGTGATTAAAAAAAATATATGCAAGTCGTGATCAGCACTGGGACAGACAGGAGAACCACTACAAGCAAAAGTTGACGACGAAATTTACATTTCTGATGAAAACATTAAAAATTATTGACATTCTGTCAATTCTGTTTTGCCCGACAAGTGCAATTTTGTTGCAAAATATTCACGAGGGGAGGGGAAAAAACGGTTTAATTTGCACACGTTTTCCCTCATCCCAGAGTTTTCACAATTCGTGAGGACGCGGTGTATGCCTAAGTATTCACAACAACATACTGAGAGCGAATTAGAATAACCTGGAACACAATGATGAAATATTCACCGCAACACATCGTAACTGAGTTGTCAGTTATCGCAACCCATGTGATTCAGCTGTCAGTTATCGCAACACATAGTGACTGAGCTATCAGTTATCGCAATGCATCATTACTGAGCTATCAGTTATCGCCACACATCATGACTGGGCTATCAGGCATCGCAACACGGTGACTGAGCTAGCAGTCACAATAACAAAAATATATATATAAACTTACAATAAAATAGAAATAATAAGTCATTTATTCAGCTATTGGTACACAGTCTTACCTCGTTCTTCAGTCAGCTGAACTAAAACATCGGTTCTTGCTTTGTAGATAAATGGTTCAAAGAACCGACAAGTTGATAAAGTAGACGCATGCACAACACTTGGGTATCTTTATTGAGGAAACGTTTCGCCACACAGTGGCTTCATCAGTCCTATACTAAAGAAGAATGGTGAAGATCAGAAGGAGTTTGAGGTAATCAGTCCCTCAGCCTGGAGTCGATGTAATTAGTCCATCAGTCTTGAAAATAATTCTTTTAATGGACTGGTTACATCGACTCCAGGCTGAGGGACTGATTACCTCAAATTCCATCTGATCTTCACCATTCTTCTTTGTATGGACTGATGAAGCCACTGTGTGGCGAAACATTTCCTCGATAAAGTTACCTAAGTGTTGCACATGTGTCTAATTTAACAATACCTACTTAGATCAAAGTGATAACGTTATTTACGAGCTAGAGAGAGACCTATATACTGTATATTCCTGTTCTTCACTGTATTTTGCGTAGCTTATGCGTCTGGCGTAGTTCCTATGCGGCTTCTCACCTGTAAGCGAGAGAGAAAATATTTATTAGAAAATTCTTGGTAGCATAAAAAGAAATAGTCAAGGTAAGACAGGGAAGACAGGTGTCACAGGTGCCAGTCAAGCCCTAGTGGCACGCTGTCATTGACACGCCACATTTCATTGGTATTATTTGGCATTTACAGGGAAGTGCTTAAGGTTTGATTCAAGGAAGGTCATGTTTGATTCAAGGTCGAGTTTGATTCAAGGTCGAGTGTGATTCAAGGAAGGTCAGGTTTGATTCAAGGAAGGTCAGGTTTGATTCAAGGAAGGTCAGGTTTGATTCAAGGAAGGTCAGGTTTGATTCAAGGAAGGTCGAGTTTGATTCAAGGAAGATCGAGCTTGATTCAAGGAAGATCGAGCTTCATTCAAGGAAGATCGAGCTTCATTCAAGGAAGATCGAGCTTGATTCAAGGAAGATCGAGCTTGATTCAAGTAAGATCGAGCTTGATTCAAGGAAGGTCAGTTTGATTCAAGGAAGGTCCAGTTTCCTTCATTAAGAGCCCTTCTCCAGTATCAAGGCGCCCGAAGAACACATGTGGATCTCAAAGTCAATCATCACTTGCTCATGAAATAAAATAAAACAGTCATAAACATAAAAAAAATATTAGAAGAGGTAAGGACTCGATCTGGCTCCCTCAATGACACAATGCACAGTCGAGGCCTTCACAGGCTAGCCAGTAATTGCAGGTCCTGGTTTTGAAGTTTTTTACGTTTGTGGACTTGCAGTAAGTATGCTGTGTCGCGTCGGAGCAGGGAGCACAAACATCCTTACTGATCAGGCTGTCAACAGAGAAGGCCTGACTAGGAGCCTGACCTGAGGTCTGACCTGAGGTCTGGCCTGAGGCCTGGTCAGGAGCGTCACCGCAGAGACAACAATCCCCAAACAATCTTCAAGCAAACTTTAGGATCATGGAGGTCGCCAGATTGACTCCTTTACTCTAATACGTATTTTTTTCTTCCAGTTATCCACTTCTGCATAGTACTCCTTCCCTTGAGGCAGAGGAATGCATCTATCACTAGAGGACTCCAGACCTCCCCTTCTATCTCAAATAAAACTCCAGATCCTCACACAAAGAGCGCCAAACCCTCCCTCCATCAACGAAATAAAAATTCCAGACCCCCTTCCCTACTCTCACCCAAAGAGGACTCCAGATCCTTCCTCTCCCTCCCCTCATTCAGTCATCTTTTGGAGGTTCTCCTCTTCATAGCTGATAAATTCAAACTCGGTAAACATGAGGAAAAAATACAATATAGTGTATCGAAAATCAATGATCTGTCTACGCCCTTCTTCCCTTCTTCCTTCCCTCCTTCCCTTCTTGCCACCCTTCTTCCAACCCTTCTTGCCACTTCATTCCTCTCTTCTTCCCTCGCTCCATTGCTCTCAATCTACAACCTTCCATGTTTCGCTTATCAGTTTTATCCCTTGTCCCTTGACCACGATGTTTCTAAAATGTTCACTTTCAGCTTCATACATTTGCTAGAGTTGCTTGCTACTGCAGTGTTCCAAAGGTACCTTATGTCCACCCATGAAACATTTACCAGTGTTGCATTCCATAGGTGCCTTATGTCCACCCATGAAACATTTACCAGTGTTACAAAGGCACCAAATATCCACCCATGAACGTGTTCACCGGTGTTTCTCTCCTAAATGGAACACAACAACCCTCAGTGAGGGATGTTGTCACTCCTCAGGTTAGTACGAAATCTATCGCTAAGGTTCACTCTTATCCCCAAGGATGCCACCCACAACAGTCGGCTAGAACACCCAGGCACCTGGATACAAGGGAGAAATTGCCAACAGGTATGGGTGAAAGATACAAGAACAGAGAAAACTTTTGTGGCGACAACGTTTCGTCCAGTGTAAAGTTTTATAAAGTCATTACGGAGAGCGAAACACTGCCGCAATATATGCTTGATGTCCACCAGGGGCTGCAGGTTGCAAGGTGAAACATATACATCTCTCTGCCTCCGAAAGACGCCCCGGATTCCATCTATATACAGCAGCAACTCTTGTTTCCCCAACTTTTATCAATAAACATTGAATCTTAAGCTTGAGCTGAGCCGTAATAAACATTAATACAGAAAATGTTTAGTGAGGGCGGAAAGTCTAGTAGTCGCCACGAAGAGAATTTGTCTCAGCTGAAGGCAATAAAATATTATGTAATGGAATTCAATAGCCTCGCAATATTGTCTTGAAGAGAATTTCTACCGAAATCGCTGTTCGCAAACATTTTAATGACCAAATTTAAAAGAAGTTTCGATATTTTCTGAATATAATAATGGTTAACAACAGGCCGAAATGTCGTGTAATTTTTTCCTCTCCAAATTGTGGATTAACGAATTATTCTAGCCACAGTATTGGATAGTTGTGATCTGTCTCAGCCACAGTATTGTTGCTTGGTTATGAATTGTTCCAGCCACGGTATTGTGGGTTAGCGGCGAATATTTCCAGCCAAGGTATTGTGAGTTAGTTGTCAGCATTTTGAACCACACTATTGTGGGTTAGTTGCGAATTGTTGTACTTATGGTATTGAAACTTAAATATTGCCTCATAATACTTACCGCAAGACTGTCAACACAATAATATCCACCGGGTAATATATGCAATACTCTTTTGAGATAATATTGTATATTTACCTAATTAACATGAGAAGGGCAACTTAGGGGAAGCGAGGATAATACTTAAGATAATAATCTTGCCTGAAACACTAATGGAATATATTACAAGTAATACACACGTGTGTTGTTACATGAATTATGTATGTGAGAGGTATTTTTTATGTTCCAGGGCAATGTTCCGATGCGAGGGGAGAGAGAGAGAGAGAGACAGAGATACAGGTACAACAGAGGACCTGGAAGTCCACACCGAGACTATCTGCTGAGAACTATCTATTTTACCTAGATTTAAGTCTATCGTGTATTATATAAGTGTGTGAGTCAAGGATAGAAAAGCCGAAGGGTTTATTCCGAGAGAGAGAGAGAGAGAGAGAGAGAGAGAGAGAGAGAGAGAGAGCTTCGTCTCCGTGCTTAAGTATACTTACGTCACTTTACAGATTAAACTAATTAAAAGATAAAGGACCTGAAGCTCGAGCACTCACGAAGAAATAGTCCCATTATTATATTCATGGAGACGCGCTAAATCCGCAAGGGTCACGCAGCGCCTCGGGCAATGGGAAGTAAGCAAGGCTTAATTCAAGGAAAAAATGAGGAAAGTTCTATTTTCTTGAATCAAGAGCTCCTCCTGAAGGCTGCAATTCTACTTGTTGTGTATCTCAAGTCGTATCCAGGGGTCATCGCCCCCGCGGGCCGGTCCCAGACCAGGTCTCGCAGTCGATGGTGTGATCAATCAGGCTGTCGCTGGTAAGACTGCGCAATGAAAGTTGATAAACGAGACTTGCATTCTTAGAAGTGATACAGTACGTTGCGGTATAAGTATTAATAAATTACAAGGTTTTCTAGGGAATTTTACACAAGGGCGTCTTCTGGGTACTGCTAAACTAGAATGATATATACCTATTGTTTTCGTTATAGTAATAATAATAATTTTCATTATTTTTATCATTATTTTCATTATTATTATTATTATTATTCATAGATCACACAAAAACTGGTACACAAGAAGGTAGTGATCACAAGTTCATAAATTACCTATAATTAAGGTAGTAAATTCAGAGTCACTCAGGTCAATACAATTTTTTTTTTTCGAGAGTTAACTGAATTATCTTCAAACTAACGAGACAAATTGCAATGAAAATGAATGATATTTTCCCCTCCCCTCCCCCCCAAAAAAATGTAAATTTGTCACATTATATAATTATCTTGAAAGTAGGAAAGTAGGTGTCCACATCCTTGGTTTGTTTGGTTTAAAAGCTATCGACTGCACCATTGTCACGCATATTTTAATCCCAGTTGTAGATGTTACAATAAGTGGACATACACAGATATGCACCTCAAGGTATATACGACGTTGCACAAGGTGACTGAAACAACAAACATGACTGAATAAAGACATGTGGAGCAAATTATTTTATACGACGATTTCCTTTCTAGCGATTTTCATTCACATGGCAAAAGTTTTTTGCAGTACGTGTGGTATGTGCAGCGCATATGTACTCTTTATTAATGGTACGTTTTTTTCCCAGTAAGTTAGTTATATATGGATCAATAAGAGAAAAATGCAGAGAGGAATTTTATTGAGAAGTTTCTCCTGTGGAAAAGGCTTCTTCAATCATTGATTTTATCGACGTGTATACAACCGAGTCTCTTATCTGTACCTGTCGACTTTGCACAGTTTGTCTCAGTTAGGTCACGCATTATAATCTAACAGAAGGATAATCTTAGGGGGAAACTAAGTCTGCCTTGACGCACACCATTTATATAACAATTTCTGATGAGTATATCAATTATGATGAGCATGCACTGAGTACAACAGTGCATGTAGTACTCAGTGCATGCGCATCATACATGCAATGAGAAACTCTTAATTTATATACTTTAAGAGTTTATTTTAATACCTGTATTAGAGATTAAGGAGCCCTGATTACTCAATAAAATTGGCCTCACGATGCTTACATATTATAATATAATCGACCAAAACATTGGCTGAGTTATCGCTGTTGTTGCAACCTAGTTAACGTGTCGCACTAAATTCTCGTTCCACCAATGGCGTGAGGGGCCGTGTTTATAACGCAATGGTCTGTCAGGACCAGCAGTACTCGATTTACGGCATAAATTATGACCAGTCAAGCCTCGCTTCAGGAATAGCTTTCCGCTGCATGCCAGAGTCATTCCCAATGACTAGGTCTTAAACACTTACCCAAGTCGTAGGTCAACTCTCACCGGCACACACCGATACACACTTCATCTGGATAGAAACTCTGAGAGGATGTTAAAAAGCAGATTGCAAGAAGATCCCGAGTGCTACAAATAGACCAAAATGAGCAGCAATTTACAGAGGCATTGAAAATATATATACAGGCTTCCAATATGCAGCTTTTGCATAGATAAAGTAAAGACACGATGCAGAACACGCTTTTATTGAGACAGTTTATATAGTTTTATAGTTACAGAGAGAGGAACGTCATTCCAGTGAAAGCTTGTTCTGCTACTTATATTTTCTTTGTTGTTGACAGTGCCACTTTAATCCATTTTACTTATGATTTTTAGATATAACAGTGGAGAGATAACGTATACTATGAAATCAAAATATTTTATGGGTGACGCTGGAAAATTAACATTCCAATTTCTGAAACAGAACAAAAAGAATGGCAATAAACAAAAGCTAATTCAGTCTTAGCAAAAAAGGAAAACAAAAATCTGTTCCACGAGGCACAGTCTTGACCCCCCCCCCCCGTTACTGTTTCTCATCCTTACAATAGACACTAAAACTGTAGTTACAGGTGTGTACGATAACAACGTAAGCATGGAAGCAGCCCGAGTAGAAAACACAATGGGCAACGGGAAAGAATTATGTTCAACTGAAAAAAAATATCCAGTTTCGTTGATGCGACAATGAAGAACTCAAAATAAACACCGGATGTGAAAATGCAGTCAGACATTTTCATAGAAATGAGGAACCAGTAAAATGCAGGAATAGCCAGGTTGGTCAATAAGAATATTGAAAGCAATGAAGGCCATGCCATCATGATACTCTTTAATGGACGTGGCCTCTCAGGTCTAGAATATTTTTAAAATCTCAAGAGTTCCTCTCAAGGCTTGAGAAATAACCAAGCTGGAAAATGAAAAAAAAAAAATCTATTGCTCTCTTGAAATCAACAAAAAAATTAAACTAGTGGAAACCCCTTAAAGTACTTAGAATTTTTTTCTCTGGAATGAGAAAGAGTGTTACCTAAAAATATATACAAGGAAGAAACTTAAGAGTCAGCTTTGCAGACTGCACACCGCTATAACTTACTCTGGTGAGAGATAAAGGGGGAGTTGGAAGAGGGAAGAGCGAGGGAAATAGTAGTATAAACCCAGAAAAAACAAATGTGGCAAAGACAACTAGAGAACACTCAACATCCTTCCCCTCGCAGATTCAAGAAATATTACCAGAGAAAAAAAAGGCAGATATTTTCATGTGATCCTGCGTAAACCTGCAGGCAACTGCCACTAACAGTATGGTAGATCAAGCGGTTACCAAAGTTGAGAGAGAAGACTCAAAATCCCTCACATTTATACAGAGTGGCAAACATCAGACCTTGAGCGTCCGATTCTGTCTCCTGAGAAACAAAAAAATAAAATTACACCGCAACCATTTGAAAATGGAATGATAACACACACACAAAAAAAGATAACACAAACCTCCAAATTGCTTTCTGAGTTTCCCTTCTAACGCAGCAGAAATTTTATTCAGTCGAAGGCGGCACGTGGAACTTGGCAAGCTTGAAATATGGAGATACTGACAAGCCAACTCAGGAGGTTTCCTCTAAGTCAACAAGAGTATTTTATATTTTTGTAATAGTGTTTTGGATTTTGGTTTAATTTTTGAAATAATCTAGATTTTTGAGCATTTAATTTTTTGTAACATTTCGATGTTTTTTTTTATTTGTTTATTAGACTAAGATTGCCACACGAACATGGCTAATTAAGACTGCAATTCAAGGGTACTTTTCAGGTGGGTGGGCGTGGCTGTACTGAAGTACTTCTGAAGGATAGGGTTGCCAGCTGTGGTTCTCGTCCTGAACGAGATCAAGTTGTGTACAACAGACTGACTATCACTTTTCATATACATCATTTTTCAATACATTTTCCATCAGTTCAGAGACTAACAAAGGGGGTTAAAAAGAGCTACATCATTTACAGATAAAAGCTTCATTATAGAAAAAGATGAAATAACAAATCTCCATCAATGGAACATTTTCTCGCAGTCTCCCTTCAACCTCAACTGCACTATATTACTTTATACTTGATATAGACTTGGCCTGGGGTCATGACTCTCTCCAAGAGACCCGTAACTGTCTTCAAGAGGGAACTCGATAAGATCCAGAGAGAAAGTCGTGATCAACCAGGCCTGTTATGAGAGCACCAGCTGCCTGATTAATAAACACTACAAGATATACCTCTAATGATGAGTTCCGAGAGTTTTCTACTTCCGGAGCCCGGCCATGGTCCAGGCAAGTCATCTTATTGCAAGAGGGAGTCTTGCTATAAGATCACAGTAAACAGGTGATATCACAACCACTGTGAAAAAATAGCGAACTTTCAAGCGCTTTCGTGATTTTTCACAGTATCAGATCCTTGATAATGTGAGAAATCCCGAAAGCGCTTGGAAGTAAACTTTTTTTCACAGTGGTTGTCTTGCAAGAGAGTCTCTTCGTCTGGGACCTAGCCACAGTGATGATGATCCTTGAATCTCTCTCTACGGGTAAACTACAGGTAATATTTAATGTATATAATTGACAATCGTATAATGAGAATTTTTCTTCAACTAAATACAATATCATTTTTTTATGAGGGTGAAATAAGTGGTAAAAATTGCGGAAAATATTGATTTCTTTTCAAATTAACATTATTAGGTATAGGAAAAAATATTTTATCCAACACTTTAATGCACTAAAATTTCTTGCACACAGAATCAGACTTTTCTTATTTAAGATATGTCATTCCATAATTTTTCTCCTGCATGCAACCCACCACAGTCACCTAACGCACGGGTACCTATTTTCCATGTTAGGTGGACAGGGGCAGCAGGGGGCTATTGGGGAGAAAGGGGATGTAAGGAAATTTGCCAATACATTTCTCCGTGCCAGGGAAGCGAACCCGGGATCTTGCGGTTGTCAGTCGAAAGCTCTCACCAGTGAGCTACGCGGCAGATGGGGAAAGATGGAAAAAAGAGGTTGGAGACAGGTGGAAGGTGGTGGGTAAGTGGTTCAGATGGGCGAAGAAATTGAAAGCAAGGAGGAAAGAGAGAAGATCAGAAATAAATGGAAAAGATGTGAGAAAAGGAAGGCTTAAGTGAGGAGCACCAGGAGATAAAGTAAAGGGGAGGAGAGGTGGATGGGATGGAGGAGAGGTGAGTAGTCAGATGTGAAGCAGAAGTTAGCAAGCAAAGATGAAGGAGAGATAAGGAGAAGCCAGAGAGCAGGGATGAAGGAGAGGCACGAAGACAGGGGTTAGGGAGATGTATGGAGGAGAGGCAAGGAAGTACGGGTGATGGAGGAAGATACAGAGAGCTGAGGAAGCCGGACGGAAGAGAAGCAATCATCAGAGAGAGTGAGAGACGGAACCGGAGGGAGAGCAGAGACGCAGATAGAAGAGTAGGAAGAGAGATAGGAAAGTGAGAGTGGAGGAGGGGGTACTAAGTGATGTAGTGGACCGCCCTTCCTGTGTCGTAGCGCCCCTCACCACCTCATTTCCACCGCTCCATCACCCCCACCCCCTTCTCTACTGCATTCTGATCTCTTCCCGAAATACTGAAATGTCAAAACTGCCAACTCTGTCAAATTTTGAAGGCAAACCGAGAGTTTAGAGAATTAAAAAATACAAAAAACAGATACACGTCCAGTATCGCGGGGACAGTTCCTGCAAGGCATCAGCCACAAGACTTCTGCTGCCCAAATGTGGTCTAAAATAACACACACACACCCAAAAAAAAAAAAAAAAAAAAACACTTCAAAAACCGAGCGCACATTACTTGAATATCGCTCAGCCGAAAAGCAATCAGACATCTTAAGCTTTTATATACCACAGAGACATCTTGCTATGCCCCAACACAATACTTGCTAAACCCCACGAAACTGTGTGTACCACAACGACATACATTACAAAAGATGAACCTTAAAACCGCAACACGACACTTCACATACATCACACTCATGCTGCTAGTCGGTATATATAATAGCCTGATATTTTAGTCTATATAGACATGTACTCAACGTGTTAATATCTTGTATATTAGAATATATTTCATTTTTACTGCTTGGGGTTGTGCTGGATTTTTACAAGTACGTAAGAGGACATGGGGGTACATGGAAGTAAAGAGACATAGATGGGAAAACATGGGTTACGTTTATGTATATGGTATTACAAAATTGAACATGGGAATACATCAGAATGCGCTCTGTGGCTGACTGAAAGTCCTGGTTTATATCAGCTTAGAGATTTAACGTGTCTTCATTGCATGGCACTCTCATCCAAATTCTGGTATTGTCAGCAAAGATTAATACCGTGTTGTGTTTATACTTCTGTATATGTTGGATATGCGACTGAGAATGTAAACCTCTCTATTTCACCAGCTTCTTGACCTTTGTCAACATCTTGACTTCTGTCACTCCTATCCTGACCTTTACACTTGACTTTGCCCCGACTGTGACAATTCCTCCTCCTCCCATCTACGTCTCTCTGACTTCCTACACACCAATAGGGGACCTTCGCCTCTGTGTGAATCTTCGTGACTTCTGCTATGTTTATCCGCTACTTCCGCTTGGCTGGTTCCTACTGTAATTATCCGCGCGTTCGTCTATGTCATTGATTCTCATCTTTTAAGGCCTCTCTACAATATATCATAACCACCTTATCCTCACCTACCTCTCCCTCTTCCTCGTTACCACCATTTGTTTGTTCATCAACAGTCTTGTTATTACTCCTGTACAATGAACACTGCTCTTCCACAAAAGTGAAAATAAAGCTAAATGCTTTGCACATGAGAGGACTGTTTGTTTTTTCAATGAACAAACAAGATGGAAAAAGAACTCTACAAGCTTCTATTTTCATTCCTTACTCGCAGTTAGACGTAGATCCCAGCATCCTTGCTGATCAAACCTGCAGATGTTGTCCCGGAGACAGTTAGGGTCGTGTTAGTAATTTTCCTTAAAGTTGATTGTTATCTTTTGATTCATTTTGTTAGAATATTAAAGAGTCATCTCCCACATGTTCATTTTGTGTGCTATCATTCGCTGGTATCACTAGTTCATGGGTCATACGTGCATCAGCGTACATGGGAAAGGCAGAAAGCAGAAAGCTTTTCATTTTGCACCAAAGTTCCTGACAAAAATGGCTTTCTTTTACTGTCCTAATAAAGAAATATCTACAGTTGAAGCATGGGTAGAAAAGCAGCATAAGGCTATCTTCCCACCCTCCATTCTTTCCTTCGTATTTTCCAAACACTACAGCCATAGGACTGTAAACGGTACATCACGTGTACATACACTGACACTCCTTCGGGAGCCAGCCACTGCCGGGTCACCACAGGGAGAAGACCACTCATTTTCAAGAAGATAAACAGGAATGGCCAGATGCATCCCGTCATTAAGCTATATGGTCTAATCTTATTTAAATGTTTTGTTTTTCAGTCTTTTCATTCTGTCAATGATTGTGTTCATGCTTGGCAACTGTACTATCGATACTATAGATATTTATTTTTTTAAAAATAAAATTCTGTACAAGATCTTCGATACTGCATGGAACATCGTCTTATCTTAATTCCGCCGGCAGTGCAAGACAGATTTTTGAGAAAGGGGAAGAGATCCTTCTGCTATTCTATCACGAACATATTTATTTAGATAGGATCAGTAATCTTACGATGGACATTTTTTCTCTTAAACAGTCAATACACAGCTTTAGCAAAAGGTGAGATAGGACTCACAAAGTCAGGAGACAGTGCCTCCAGTAACGGCTAGTTTAAGAGGCAGGGCTGCCTCAAACTCGACCTCTGCCAACACCAAAAAAATGAGCAAACACAAAAAAATCTAATATAATTTTAAAGTGCACATTCTAGTTATAAAGAATGAATTCTTCGTGACGCTTGCCATTTTTGGGGGACCCCCATGTCACTTTCCAGCCGTAGTCATTCACTGCGTTTATCCTCAATGGCTTTCTACTTTCCCTACCCCTTTCTCTCAGGACACTTGCAGAAAAATAAAAATCTTGTGTTTGAATGAGGTGATGCATGTGGGAAGACAAGGTCATCCAATACACTCCAGGCAAACAGCGAGATCTTAAAATACCCTTTTTCACGGGACACTGAGATAGAAACGGAGGAGTATTAAGGAAAAAGCTGATGGAAAGTGGAAGAGAGGAAGAAAGAAATTTATTTTCACAAATACAAAGAACAAAGTTCATCACCTTTTACACTCATTTTGGTATTCGCATCAATTTGTCTTAGCCAGGCTAGCTTGGTCACTCCCAAAAGTTGTAGATACACATACTATAACCAGCACATAGAAGAGGAGCTTACGACGACGTTTCGGACGTCGTCGTAATTTGTGTATTATTCCAGTCAACGGTATTGTGGTTTTTTGTTCTTTAAGAAGTAGAGGTGAAAAGAGAAAAAGAAACTGAGAAAGAGGACAAGTCACCAAAATAAAAAATAAAAAATTATTTCCCCATATATATATATGTATATACATGTATATATATCTTTATTTCTTCTTTCAACACGTCGGCCGTTTCCCACCGAGGCGGGGTGGCCACCGAGGCGGGGTGGCCACCGAGGCAGGGTGGCCCAAAAGGAAAAACGAAAGTTTTTCCTTTTACATTTAGTAATATATACAGGAGAAGGGGTTACTAGCCCCTTGCTCCCGGCATTTTAGTCGCCTCTTACGACACGCATGGCTTACGGAGGAAGAATTCTGTTCCACTTCCTCATGGAGATAAGAGAAAATAAGAACAAGAACTAGTAAGAAAATAGAAGAAAACCCAGAGGGGTGAGTATATATATGCTTGTACATGAATGTGTAGTGTGACCTAAGTGTAAGTATAAGTAGCAAGATGTTGGCAGGACGGTAGTACCTCCATGGGCGGTTGCTGTCTACCAACCTACTACACCTAGATGTGTATATATATATTATATAAACTTTTTACATTTCAGTTTCGAACAGGAAGGCATATATTTATATAAATTGCGTGAGTGCGCAGTAAAGAGTAATAAATAATGATATTCCAAGCACTTCGAATATTCCTACTTTTCACTGTAGTTAAATTTTATATTAAGATATCACCACTGGATGGTGGTCCAATGGAGAGTGATGCGTACATTGTTCAGTTAGCTCTGGGCTGAGCATGGGAACGTAGGATCGAGTCCTGGCCAAGCCGCAATTGTGTTAATGATTAAAAAATCACTTGTTTTGTGATTTCATTGATATATATATATATATATATATATATATATATATATATATATATATATTAAACGCAGTTGCAAGAACGTATCTGAGCAGTGAGTTCCCCTCCCGGTGCTCTGAACTGTGATGGCCCACTCGCTCTCTATAGGACCGCTTACTGACAGTTGCTCGACCCCAGTTAACAGTTAATAACTTGGAGGAGAGAGAGGGAGTTACCAGAATTCTAACTGTGCCGCCTCCGCCCCTACTCTGCTACAATTACTCTGGGAATGCTGCGAAGCAGCCCTGGCATGCTATCTGACAGTTCTCTCTCTATGTGGGATGACTCCGTGAAGCCATTGGCGAGTTCTTGATCCACGGGCTTGTGGCTTGCTTCTCCTTCCATCCTCGGATGAAACCTGATTACCAACCTTTCCACCTGTATGATTCTTCCTCTCCGTCGTTGCGTCGAGAAGTGTCAATTAATTCTGTTTTCTTGTTTACAGACACGTTATGTTTATTCCGATAGGGTAAACAAGGAAAATATTACCACGTAATTATCTCGAAAAGTTTCTGCGGGTCACCGCCCCTCTGACCTGACCTTCAACCACTTGAGTTAACAACCTAATCAGATTTTGTTTGGTTAGGTTTAAAGCCAGTCGGCTGCTAATGAGCTATTTTATTTCAATTAATTTAAACAGTAACATCAAGAATACTTTATTCCTAAAACAGGAATTAAGAGAGCACTCAGTACAAACACAGAAACAAGTGCTTCTAGAGTGATGGACTTAACACTTCGATTCCAGGCTAAGGGACTGATTACCTCAAACTTCTCCTCTCCTTACCCTTTCTGCCTTGTATTGGACTGATGAAGCCACTGTGTGGCGATTCCCATATGTTGCATTAGTGTCTCAGTCTTCAAGAGAAGCACTGTACTTTAAAACTATGTTGTCAGATTCTGTGTAATTTGGAAAAAAATATTGAGCACTATATTTTAATACGGTTTTGCTGATCCATTCTTGTCTATTTTTTTTTCCATTTGCTTTACTGTCACCTTTAAGAAAGGTGTTTTCGTCAACAGTTGTGAATACAGATTTCTACAAGTCTGAGTCTTGGGCAAAATAAATACACAAGCTCTCAATGACTTTTTTTTTCAAATTCCAGTGGATGGTAATGTTTAGCTTCCCTTATGACTTATTTCTTCGTTAGCATCACTTATGTTCCTCTACGTCAGAAGTTTTGTCCCAGAATATCTGAAGGTCACCGGAAATGGAATCTGGGTTTTTACTGACGGTATCGGATTGGTGCTTGGAATGTGATATGTCTCAACTTGTGCATAAATTGTGAGAGGTTCTCTTTGATGTCCAGCGTGTGAGTGGCTCAGCCTGGTGGCCGGACTGTCAGGCTCAGGAGGGATTAAGTCCAGCAGTATTGTCATTCTGCACAAGCTCTTTGAAAGCTGCTAACATGAATGAGTAAAGAGACTCGCATGCAGGTGCGAAACACAGGTAAATGCACCTTTGAAATGAGGTGATTACAAGTTAACTGTTTCTTACTAATCTCTTCAGCTCAGTACAAAACTGAATGAGGATTATGTTAATTGTAAGAAGAGAACAAACCTTCGCATTTCTACTAAAACCCTTCAGTAATTTATATTATTATTATTATTATATTCATAGTGAATTGCTAAATCATTGGAGTTATACAGCGCCTGGGGAATGGAAAGTGTTCAGGTTTAATCCAAAAAATGAGTGTAGTTTCAATCTTTTAATCCAAACACTTTCACTTCATTAAAGAGTATTGATAATAATAAAAATAATAAATTACACACACACACACATATATATATATCAATCACTTGACTGTTGTGGGTCATTCACTGGAAGAAATGGTGGTGGCTCGATCCTTTGTCCAGTAATGGCGAGACAGAAACGCCATTACTGAAGCTACGCTTCCCCTTTGATAATTTGTATGAAAGATGAGTCAATTAAATTTACAAATAGATAGTTATTACTTGCAATTATAGAAGCATTGTCCAAATCAATAGAGCGGGGGAAAGATAACTAGACCAAACTCAGAGTTACGACTCAGGCCAAAATTCCCAATGATATGAGTGAAGCATTTCGAAACTAGTGAAGCAAAGCGTGAAACTAAGCAATTATATAGTGGTCAGAAAATTGTTTACTGAATTACGAGGACCAGGAAGGACATATGTGGACACTGAAACCACAGATGAGTCATATTATTATTAGTATTGGGGAGCGCTAAACCCGCAAGGATTATACAGCACCTGGAGGACGGGGGGTAATGGAAGGCATTCAAGCCTAATTCATGGAACTGGAACACGGATCAAATTCACTAGATCAAGAGCCCCTCATCAGTATAAAGGAACCTCTCTTCCCTCAAGGGAGGTTCCTTGATGCTGGTGAGGGGCTCTTGATCTAGGGAATTGGATCTGTACTCGAGTTTCCTGAATTGATCCCGGATGCCTCATCCTTGAAGACGGTGGTTCAAAGGTAGATTGAGGTGGAAAAAAACGTTAAAAAAAATCAAGAGACCAGAAACGATGAATGGTGGACAATGTAGTTTAGGAATCGGTGTCTGAAACAGAGACTCGACCCCCCCCCCCTTCCTCCCGGAAAGAAAACTTTAGAATGTATATACTTTTTTCTCATTCTCTCTCATTCTCTCTCATTCTCTCTCATTCTCTCATTCTCTCTCTCATTCTCTCTCTCATTCTCTCTCTCATTCTCTCTCTCATTCTCTCTCTCTCATTCTCTCTCTCTCATTCTCTCTCTCTCATTCTCTCTCTCTCATTCTCTCTCTCATTCTCTCTCTCTCATTCTCTCTCTCTCTATTCTCTCTCTCTCTCATTCTCTCTCTCTCTCATTCTCTCTTCTCTCTCATTCTCTCTTCATTTCTCTTCATTTTCTCTCATCCTCTCTTCTTCTCATTTCTCTCTCATTCTTCTCTTCATTCTCTTCTCTCTCATTTCTCTCTCTCTTCATTTTCTTTCTCTCATTCTCTCTTCTCTCTCTTTCTCTCTCTCTCTCATTTCTCTCTCATTCTCTCTCATTCTCTCTCATTCTCTCTCTCTCATTCTCTCTCTCTCTATTCTCTCTCTCTTCATTTCTCTCTCTCATTTCTCTCTCTCATCTCTCTCTCTCATTCTCTCTCTTCTTCTCTCTCTCATTCTCTCTCTCATTCTCTCTCTCATTCTCTCTCATTCTCTCTCATTCTCTCTCTCATTCTCTTCTCATTCTCTTCTATTCTCTCTCTCATTCTCTTCTCATTCTCTCTCTCTCATTCTCTCTCTCTTCTCTCTCTCTCATTCTTCTCTCTCATTCTCTCTCTCTCATTCTCTCTCTCTCATTCTCTCTCTCTCTATTCTCTCTTCTCATTCTCTCTCTCTCATTCTCTCTCTTCATTCTCTCTTTTCATTCTCTCTCTCTCATTCTCTCTCTTCATTCTCTCTCTCATTCTCTCTCTCTCATTCTCTTCTCTTTCCCATTCTCTCTCTATTTCTCTTTATTCTCTTCATTCTCTCTCTCATTCTCTCTCTCATTCTTCTTTTTCCTCTCTCTCATTCTCTCTCTCTATTCTTTCTCATCTTCTCTCATTCTCTTCTCATTCTCTCTATTTCTCTCTCTATTCTCTCTCATTCTCTCTCATTCTCTCTCTCTCATTCTCTGTTCTGGGAACGAAAGATGCAATAAGACATCGTTGGAAAACACACAATTTTCTGCAGACATTTATGCCTGCAGCTGGGAATAAATCCTATTATTCGAAGCTGCATTCCCTATTTGATTCGCAAATTTATTCCGACAAATATAACTCTTGCCCCTTATTTGTTTGTTTACGAGAGAGAAACATTTGATCGTCCTTCGGTGTAAGGTTTCTTCCGGAAAAACAGCGGATTTGCTATTTTTTTCTGGTTTCATATCGAAAACTTGCTAAATAGATGCTCCCTCACATATAACAGCGCTCTCACGTCCTATAAACAAGAACCCTCACACCCTACAACAGCAGTGTCCCTCCTACATACCCCACAATAGTTCCTCGTGCCCCCAACAGCCATACTCCAGTAACCAAAACAGCAACCATACACCCCAACCCCAATCCCTACTCCTCCCCCATCAACCCTAACACCACCCCTACACCATACTTTTCTCTAATGTTGTGGGGACTCTCGCTTGCATCATAACATTAAATACTGTTAGCGACAATCAGAAGTATAAAGACTTGAAATTTTGAGAGTTAATTATAAATATGTACATATGTCTGTGTCAAACATTATGTGGAGGTCCTGTGAACATAGATCAGTAGGCCTACTTGGGAAGAATTACAAGGTTACCTTCCTTTCTGAAGAATCATTCGCTTACGGTCTCCTCTTAGGCCATAAGTTAATAACTCCTCAGCTTTCTGTTTTTCCTGATTTTGAGATTTTTATTATATACCTCAACTTCACTCTTATAGTTCAGATAAATTCCAGTCATTTCTGTATTTCCAGATTAGACATGATTAACTAATTTAAGTCTTAATCCTAAATTTGCCGGCTATCTAAAATTAGGATGGATTTCCAGAATAAAAGTCACAATACAGTGGATGAAACAATTCACAACCCACAATACCATGAATAAAAGAATTGACGATTAACCCATAATACCGTGGATGGCACAATTCACAACTAAATCACAACTAACCACAATGGGTTATCTTAGGTTCTCTACACATATGCTGCTGTATATGATAATCTATGTAACTATATTTGTGTATACCTGAATAAACTTACTTACACAATACCGTGGATGGCACAATTCACAACTAACCCAACAGAAAAGTACAGTTGTTGTTTTTTAATACATCGGCCATTTCCCACCGAGGAGGGTGACTCCGAAAAGAAGAAACATTTTTATCATAACTCGCTCCATCACTGTCTTGCCAGAGGTGTGCCAATACTAGTTCAAAAACTGCAACTTATCTCCACCCCTCCTTCAGAGTGCAGTCACTGTACTTCCGACCTCCACCCCTCCTTCAGAGTGCAGGCACTGTACTTCCCACCTCCACCCCTCCTTCAGAGTGCAGGCACTGTACTTCCCACCTCCACCCCTCCTTCAGAGTGCAGGCACTGTACTTCCCACCTCCACCCTCCTTCAGAGTGCAGTCACTGTACTTGACCTCCACCCTCCTTCAGAGTGCAGGCACTGTACTTCCCACCTCCACCCCTCCTTCAGAGTGCAGGCACTGTCTTCCCACCTCCACCCTCCTTCAGAGTGCAGGCACTGTACTTCCCACCTCCACCCTCCTTCAGAGTGCAGGCACTGTACTTCCCACTTCCACCCTCTCCTTCAGAGTGCAGGCACTGTACTTCCCACTTCCACCCTCCTTCAGAGTGCAGGCACTGTCTTCCCACCTCCACCCTCCTTCAGAGTGCAGGCACTGTGCTTCCCACCTCCACCCTCCTTCAGAGTGCAGGCACTGTCTTCCCACCTCCACCCTCCTTCAGAGTGCAGGCACTGTACTTCCCACTTCCACCCTCCTTCAGAGTGCAGGCACTGTACTTCCCACCTCCACCCCTCCTTCAGAGTGCAGGCACTGTACTTCCCACCTCCACCTCTCCTTCAGAGTGCAGGTACTGTACTTCCCACCTCCACCCTCCTTCAGAGTGCAGGCACTGTACTTCCCACTTCCACCCCTCCTTCAGAGTGCAGTCACTGTACTTCCGACCTCCACCCTCCTTCAGAGTGCAGGCACTGTACTTCCCACCTCCACCCTCCTTCAGAGTGCAGGCACTGTACTTCCCACCTCCACCCCTCCTTCAGAGTGCAGGCATTGTACTTCCCACTTCCACCCTCCTTCAGAGTGCAGGCACTGTCTTCCCACCTCCACCCCTCCTTCAGAGTGCAGGCACTGTACTTCCCACCTCCACCTCTCCTTCAGAGTGCAGGCACTGTACTTCCCACTTCCACCCCTCCTTCAGAGTGCAGTCACTGTCTTCCGACCTCCACCCTCCTTCAGAGTGCAGGCACTGTACTTCCCACCTCCACCCTCCTTCAGAGTGCAGGCACTGTGCTTCCCACCTCACCCCTCCTTCAGAGTGCAGGCACTGTCTTCCCACCTCCACCCCTCCTTCAGAGTGCAGGCACTGTACTTCCCACCTCCACCCCTCCTTCAGAGTGCAGGCACTGTACTTCCCACCTCCACCCTCCTTCAGAGTGCAGGCACTGTCTTCCCACCTCCACCCCTCCTTCAGAGTGCAGGCACTGTCCTCCCACCTCCACCCCTCCTTCAGAGTGCAGGCACTGTACTTCCCACCTCCACCCTCCTTCAGAGTGCAGGCACTGTACTTCCCACTTCCACCCTCCTTCAGAGTGCAGGCACTGTCTTCCCACCTCCACCCTCCTTCAGAGTGCAGGCACTGTACTTCCCACCTCCACCCCTCCTTCAGAGTGCAGGCACTGTCTTCCCACCTCCACCCCTCCTTCAGAGTGCAGGCACTGTACTTCCCACCTCCACCCTCCTTCAGAGTGCAGGCACTGTACTTCCCACCTCCACCCTTCCTTCAGAGTGCAGGCACTGTACTTCCCACCTCCACCTCTCCTTCAGAGTGCAGGCACTGTACTTCCCACCTCCACCCCTCCTTCAGAGTGCAGGCACTGTACTTCCCACTTCCACCCCTCCTTCAGAGTGCAGTCACTGTACTTCCGACCTCCACCCTCCTTCAGAGTGCAGGCACTGTACCTCCCACCTCCACCCTTCCTTCAGAGTGCAGGCACTGCACTTCCCACCTCCACCCTTCCTTCAGAGTGCAGGTAGTGTACTTCCCACCTCCACTCCTCCTTCAGAGTGCATGCACTGTACTTTCTAACTCCACCCCTCCTTCAGAGTGCAGGCACTGTACTTCCCACCTCCACCTCTCCTTCAGAGTGCAGGCACTGTACTTCCCACTTCCCACCCTCCTTCAGAGTGCAGTCACTGTACTTCCGACCTCCACCCTCATTCGAGTGCAGGCACTGTCTTCCCACCTCCACCCCTCCTTCAGAGTGCAGGCACTGTACTTCCCACCTCCACCCCTCCTTCAGAGTGCAGGCACTGTACTTCCCACCTCCACCCCTCCTTCAGGTGCAGGCACTGTACTTCCCACCTCCACCCCTCCTTCAGAGTGCAGGCACTGTACTTCCCACCTCCACCCCTCCTTCAGAGTGCAGGCACTGTACTTCCCACCTCCACCCCTCCTTCAGAGTGCAGGCACTGTACTTCCCACCTCCACCCCTCCTTCAGAGTGCAGGCACTGTACTTCCCACTTCCACCCCTCCTTCAGAGTGCAGGCACTGTACTTCCCACCTTCGGAGTGGAAACATGAGAAGTTGCTTCCGTCCATCCTGGATCCTAGATGACGACGGAAAAAAATAGAACCACCAGGTCACTAGTCTTGATAGGGGGGGGGGTGATGAGAAGTGCCAGCAGAAAGTGTTCCTACAGCATAAAGGTTCCTCGGTCATAGGCGAGGCCTTTTGTTGATAGCCTTTGTGCTATGACACGACTGACAAACAAAACTGACGCGCGCCACACACACACACACACACAACACACACACGCACACACGCCACACGACACACGCATACGCACACACGCACGACACGCACCACGACGACGCACGCACACACGCACACGCACGCACGCACGCACGCACGCACACACGCACACACGCACACACGCACACACGCACACACGCACACACGCACACACACAAGGAAGCTAAGATAAAATTAATATCCAAGACCTATAACTTAAGTTTGTCATAATATCGAGATGAACTATTTTTTTATAACAGTCATAAAAAACAGTAATTTTACTTGCAGAGACTTTTTTTCAACTTCATTTTTTTTTAACGTTCGAAGTCACTCGCAGTTGCTGCCTCAGCGATCGTCACGGCTATCGCAGTCGTCTTTGTGAGAAAACAAGTCATCGCCGCTTTAATCTATCATACGAGTTGTTATCGTCATATGTTCCTCTCACTTTATCTTCCCCCTCCTCTTCCTCGTCATCTGTACGTTCCGCCTCCTCCTCCATCATCGTAGTATGTCGACCAGGAAACAAATGATGCAACAGACATTGTTCCCTCTGGATCACTTCACGGAGACGCTGCAACAAGGTGTCAGCCCTTGGGTCCTTAGTATTGTCGATCTTCATTAATCTACTCTGTATTACTTTGCCCAGTATATGTACTAATGTGTGTGTGTGTGTGTGTGTGTGTGTGTGTGTGTGTGTGTGTGTGTGTGTGTGTTTGTGTTTGTGTGTTTGTGTGTGTGTGTGTGATGGAATAAATAATTTTTAAAAATAAATATATTTTGAGATTATACCTCAGTAACTGGTTCTCAGACCCGGTGTTAAGTATTTACCTGTTCGAGCTAAGATTCATCATACATGGGTAGCAATACGCACTCGCTCACACACATGCGCGTAACACCGTTTTTTTGCACAAGTGGGTAACACTACTCGCTTACTCATACAATCTGTAAGCATCCTGGTAAGTCATTTAGGACTTGGTAATCATGTTTCTAAAGTCTGGAGATTCTAGACCGTCTGCGCCAGCGGCTCGCGATCACACTATGTCTAGAACCACCTATTCACTCACACAGACTTCAGAGCACTGACCTCTTCCCCCAGCAGGCTTGGTCGTTGCTTGTTATTGTCGACTACACGACGGTCATTAAGGCTGCAGTGGAGAATACTTTAGACCATTCAACAGAGATTAAAGAAAACTTAGAGTATTTACACTGAGAGACTTACACCTTTCAGTACTCACACCTTTCAGTACGATTAACCTTGTTTTGTGTACACTGAGGATAAAACCACATGTTAAATTCTACTTTCTTACATATTTTAAGATACATGTTTTTCTTTTATTTTCCCGTGTTTTAATTTAAAATCAATTGTGTTAAGCGACCGTATTTTACATATTTATCAATGTAACAAGAAAAATGGGTTTTGGTATATTTTAACAACGTTTTACATAATATATCTGAACTTCATTGTTAGGTTATTATTTGTAAGAACTATTATAATTTTTGTTCTTTTGTAGTACTAGTGACGAAACGCTTAACTAAATATACTGACCCCTAGCTCCTGGCCCTTGAAAAAAATAAGATTCCCAAGGGACAAACACATTTCTGAGATTATTATGAGATTACTCTCGTACTCTCGGTACTCTCAGCTCGTACTCAGTACTCTCGGCTTGTAACTAAAACCTTCCAGTGCTTTCATAAAAAAAATCTGAATGTTAGATTCTCCTCACACTAAAAAAATAGCGCAGTAATAATTAACGAAATGGTTGTAACTATGACCATAATTTTTAAAGGGGTGGACCGGTAAGCCAGCGGAAGGCCTCGGTCAGATGACCAAAAGCTCCAACGGCGGGTCATTATCTAAGACCAGCGTCAGGAAAACACTTGTCCTGTTTCCTGACGAACCTTACCTAACCTAACCTCCTAGCACAGTAACATATATCACTGAATCTGTTAGGAATGATGGAAACCTTATACATCGTCCATGTCATATGGTCTGGCTATAGGTAAACAGTATGTTGGCCATTAACAAACAACAAACTAGCGCGGTTGGCAGTGCCAACTTTTCCAACGTTTACATTGTAGGAATCAAGTTGTAATATTTACAGAGCACTTAGAGCTATAAGGTCATCCAGCGAGTCCGTCAGTAGAGAGGAACATACACTTACACACACTAACACTTACACACACTAACACTTACACACATTAACACTTACACACACTAACACTTACATTAACCCTTACGCACACTAACAATTACATACACTAACTCTTATACACATTAACATTTATACTCACACTAATACACACACTAATAGTTACACACAGTAACACACACTAACACTTACATTAACACTTACACACACTAACACTTACACACACTAACACTTACACACACTAACACTTACACACATTAACACTTACACACACTAACACTTACATTAACACTTACGCACACTAACAATTACATACACTAACTCTTATACACATTAATATTTATACTCACACTAACACACACACTAACACTTACACACACTAACACTTACATACACTAACACTTATACACATTAACATTTACACTCACACACTCTAACACTTACACAAACTAACACTTACACTCACACACACTCAGAAAAAGAAACATTCAAAGAGCAATAAAAAGTATATCACTCAGAAATAAAACAAAAAAAAATAGAAATGAAACACTCTCGAAAACAGGAGTAAATCACTTAAAAATAAAACAACCAGAATAAAATAGCACTAAAACACTCGAATAAAGCGATCATAAACAATGAGGGAAAGCAAAAAATAAAATAAAAAAATAAAACACACACCCAGAAACATTACAAACAATTCATT
The DNA here is from genome assembly GCA_009830355.1 of Cherax destructor. Lineage (NCBI taxonomy): Eukaryota > Metazoa > Arthropoda > Malacostraca > Decapoda > Parastacidae > Cherax > Cherax destructor. The sequence goes on from WNWK01003072.1 coordinate 158,565, forward strand.
CTTTCAAAAATCATCACTCCAGGAGACCAAAGTGTCGCTCAGCAGTCGAACCTTTTATTGCGCGGACACGTTATCGGCGATCGTGGGAGGCTGGGAGTTGGTGGGCGATAGGAGGAGAAAGTGTGGGAGATAATGTGTGGGAGTTGGTGGGTGGTGGTGACTTGGATGGTGGGTATTGATGGGTGGGAGTGAAAGGCGCTAGTGAGGCGGTGGTGGAGGGGAGGGGTGCATCGTAACGGAAGTAATGACCGCGCTATCAATGCCCCGATAATGCAATTGGACGTAGCGCTAGTCTGGGAGATGGAGAGATGAGAATAATGGTCGTACGAGAGATGGGGGAGGGTAGAAGTGGGGAAAAGGGAATAAAGGAGACGAAGAGAAAGATGAGATAATCACAAGGACTGGACATCGTGGGGGAAAAAGAGGATGAAGACAAAACAGTGAGCCGACAAAGGCTCATCAAAGAGGGAAAAAATCTTTTTTCCCTGCTTAAATTGTCTTTGAATAACTAAGAAAACAGGGATGATGATGATGACAGGGTGAAGGACGGAAGGAGACAGAGAAAGAATAAAAGACCAGAACTCCGAGAGAGAGAGAGAGAGAGAGAGAGACTGTTGTTGGCTCAAATCTCGCTATTTTCTTGTCGTTTTGAAGCTAACTTGAAGACACCGAGTTGTTGGATCAGAACTTGCGTGTTTCTTCTGGTTTCAAGCGGAATTGCAAAAATTTGAAGTCGTTTGATAAGATTTTGTTGTATGTTTCGATCTGAGATTCTGACATAAGCGCTGTGAACATCTGAGAAGATGAAGATTGTGACACTTATGCAACATATGGGAATCTTTATTAAAGAAACGTTTCGCCACACAGTGGCTTCTTCAGTCCAATACAAAGCAGAGAGGGGTAAGGAGAGGAGAAGCTTGAGGTAATCAGTCCCTCAGCCTGGAATCGATGTGTTCAGTCCATCACTCATCGATTCCAAGCTGAGGGACTGATTACCTCAAACTCCTACCTCTCCTTACCCCTCCTGCTTTGTATTGCTGATGAAGCCACTGTGTGGCAAACGTTTCCTTAATAAAGATTCCCATATGTTGCATAAGTGTCTCAATCTTCAACTTGACGGTTTTCAAAACCATTTATCACACCTGAGAAGATGCCTAGGGAGGAAATGGGACGGACTTAACATGGGAGGGACGTAACATGGGAGGGACGTAACATGGGAGGGACGTAACATGGGAGGGACGTAACATGGGAGGGACGTAACATGGGACGGACTTAACATGGGAGGGACGGAAAATGTGTACTCACAAATTTCTAGTCACCCATTTGTTGTTGTTGCAGTAGTTCTCTCTCTCCCTCTGTCTTTCTCTCTCTGTCTGTCCCTCTCTCTCTCTCTCTCCCTCTGTCTTTCTCTCTGTCTGTCCCTCTCTCTCTCTCTCTCTCTCTCTCTAGCATCGGTTGCTTTTAGCATAATTGAATGTAAATTGCACATAACACAAAGCCGATAAAAGAGGCACTTAGTGGAAATGAATGGCAATTGGTATTTGAAGTTAAGCTGGACCGGTCCGTGAAACAACAGTATAAGTGCGGGGCGCAGCTATCTGTCACTCGCTGCTTCAACTTAATTATATTGCCTCTCAAAAAAATTAAGTAACATTCTATATAATTTCTGGTGTAAAGTCAAAGAAGATTCTTTTACATATGAAATGTTCCTCTTTACGCCTCTGTTTGTCGGCCTGACTAAAAAAAAAAAGGTCACTGGTTTGCTTTAGCATGCAACGTGGGTACGTCTTCATATTAAAGGTGCCAAGATGTGGGCACCTTTAATATTGTAGTGATATATGTCGGCTGACAGCCATTCAGTGAGTCGTACGCCATTCTTCCCCCAAGCTTGTATTTTATTCATGTAGATAGTTCTTCAAATATGTGGGGGTCATAAATCTATTCTATCATTATTATATTATCAGAACGATATGTGCTCTATTTAGAACGATATGTGCTCTATTTGAGAACGATATGTGCTCTATTTAGAACGATATGTGCTCTATTTAGAACGATATGTGCTCTATTTTTAATAATTATTTTCTCTCGGTTTTCACACAGGAAGACATTAATAATATCCCAGTATTAATTTTACAGAGGCCCAGAAGAAGATAAATTATGTAATATCACAGTCACTAGCGAAATGATTATGAAACAGCTGGACCGACTGAAACAAAATAAATCGCCGGGTCCTGATGAGCTTTTGCAAGGGTTCTTAAGGAATGCAAATGGAACTCTGTGAACCAATATCTAACATTTTTAATTTATCTCTTCAAACAGGTGTAGTGTCTGATATGTGGAAGATGGCTAATGTAATTCCTATTTTAAAGCAGGGGACAAGTCACTACCGTCAAACTACCGCCCAATAAGCCTGACCTCAATTGTAGGCAAATTACTAGAGTCAATATAGCTGATATTATTAGAAGCCATCTAGATAACCATAATTTGATTATATACCCAGCATGGATTCACGAGGCCGTTCCTGCCTATCTAATTTATTAACCTTCTTCAGTAAAGTTTTGGGAGGCTGTTGATCACGATAAAGAATTCGATATTGTTTATTTAGACTTTAGTAAGGCTTTTGATAGATACCGCACCAGACTGTTAAAGAAAGTGGCAGCTCATGGCATTGGGGAAAAAGTGCTGTAAATGGGATCGAGTCATGGCTCACCAATAGGAAGCAGAGAGTGTGCATAAATGGGTTAAATCCGAATGGGGACTTGTAACAAGTGGTGTTCCACAGGGATCAGTCTTAGGCCCATTGTTATTTATAATATATATCAATGACCTTGATGAGGGAATTACTAGTGATATGAGCAAATTCGCCGACGACACGAAGATAGGTAGGATAATTGATTCAAACATAGTTGTCATAGAACTTCAGGAAGATTTAGACAAACTTAATTCGTGGTCAGAAAAGTGGCAGATGCAGTTCAATGTAGATAAATGCAAGGTTCTGAAGCTCGGGGTGTCCATAACCCAAGCACTTATAAGTTAAATAACGTAGAACTTAGCCATACAGATTGCGAGAAGGACTTGGGGGTGATGGTAAGCAGCAACCTTAAACCAAGACAGCAATGCCTAAGCGTACGTAATAAGGCAAATAGATTACTGGGATTTATATCAAGAAGTGTTAGCAACAGAAGTCCAGAGGTTATATTACAGTTTATACATCATTAGTAAGGCCTCACCTAGATTACGCAGCTCAGTTCTGGTCTCCATATTACAGAATGGACATAAATTCGTTAGAAAACATTCAGCGTAGAATGACTAAATTAATACATATCATTAGAAATCTTCCTTACGAAGAAAGATTGAAGACCCTAAAATTACATTCACTTGTAAGACGTAGAATGAGGAGACATGATCGAGGTATACAAGTGGAAAATGGGTATTAACAAGGGGATATAAATAAGGTCTTGAGGATATCTCTCCAAGAGAAACCCGCAATAATGGATTCAAGTTAGATAAGTTTAGATTTAGAAAGGATATAGGAAAGTATTGGTTTGGAAATAGGGTAGTTGATGAGTGGAACAGTCTGCCTAGTAGGGTTATTGAAGCTAGGACCTTGGGTAGTTTCAAATTTAGGTTGGATAAATTCCTGAGTGAGAGGGTTGGATTTGAGTGGGACTCGCGCATGAGTGGGTAGAATTGTCAAAGCTTATTTCTTGGGTAGCATTGAAGATTGGGTTGAGCAAATATTCTGTTAGTGGGACGGATTGTGAAGGACCTGCCTAGTATGGGCCAACAGGCCTGCTGCAGTGTTCCTCCTTTCTTATGTTCTTATGTTCTTATGTTCCCGTGATTATCGCCAGCGCTGCTCGATCTCAGGAACGGCCTTCTTCTTCTTCTTCTTCTTCTTCTTCTTCTTCTTCTTCTTCTTCTTCTTCTTCTTCTTCTTCTTCTTCTTCTTCTTCTTCTTCTTCTTCAGATTCTTCTTCTTCTTCTTCTTCTTCAGATTCTTCTTCTTATTATTATTATTATTATCATCATTATTATATTATCATTATTATATTATCATATTATCATTATTATATTATCATTATTATATTATCAGTATTATAGTATCATTATTATATTATCTTTATTATTATTATCTTTATTATTATTAGGCATAATACTAAAAATAATATTTTCACAGATACACACATAATTACATACATAAAAAATCGTCCTGTTTGAATACCGATGGGTGAGTGAATAAGGTGACATGTACATTGTGTGGCCTCTTGAGGCCGGACAATGTGTCGTGGGGTCGAATCCTGGCCTGCCGCAGTTTGGTAAATGATGATGATTATATATATATATATATATATATATATATATATATATAAGCAAAACAACCACTATGAAAAAAATAGAAGAATTCCAAGCGCTTTCGTGACTACTCACATTATCAAGGAACTATAAAAGGAACGTGAGAAGAAGGTTATAAAGGGCAGAATACACCTCACATCACACTAACAAAGACAACACCTCACAGTAGCGTAACATCTCACGACTCTGTGAAGAGGAACATAAGAAAGGACCTGAAACTCTTCCCAAGAATTAAGATTAGTCCAATTTATCATTAAATTCTTCCCAAATTTTATTAATTATAAATGAATCCAATTTATATAAACCAAAAGAAATATTCATATTATTTTCAAAACTGCTTTTAATGAAACATGATTCTATTATATTCCTCTCAACCATGGACTTGCTTGATACAACCTTCTCAGCATTTTGAAATCAATTGGATGGTTAAAGTCTCTCACATGAATAAATAGAGCATTAGAATCTTGTCCAGTTCTAGTGCTATATTTATGTTGTTTTAATTTTAGTTCAAGACTTTTACCAGTTTGACCATAATAAACTTTATCGCATATTTTACAGGGAATCTTATAGACACATCCGTCAGCATTTTGGGGGGAATTTTTTATCAAAAGTCTTTTTACTGTATCAAGATTTTTAAATACAACTTTGATATTAAAATTCTTAAGAAAAGAAGGCATATCAACCAAGTTTTCATGGTAAGGGAGAACCAACATATTTTTGGTTGAATAAGGTTGGTTGTCCCTTTTTGGATTATAAAAAGTATTTCTAGCTATTTTAAAAGATTTATCAATTATGTTTCTTGGGTATTTTAAATCATTAGCTATTTCTACCTCCTCCCACTAACCTCCGCTACCTTTACCTCCTCCCACTAACCTCCGCTACCTCTACCTCCTCCCACTAACCTCTGCTACCTCTACCTCTTCCCACTAACCTCCGCTACCTCTACCTCCTCCCACTAACCTCTGCTACCTCTACCTCCTCCCACTAACCTCCGCTACCTCTACCTCCTCCCACTAACCTCCGCTACCCCTACCTCCTCCCACTAACCTCCGCTACCTCTACCTCCTCCCACTAACCTCTGCTACCTCTACCTCCTCCCACTAACCTCCGCTACCTCTACCTCCTCCCACTAACCTCCGCTACCCTACCTCCTCCCACTATCCTCCGCTACCTCTACCTCCTCCCACTAACCTCCGCTACTCTACTCCTCCACTAACCTCCGCTACCTCTACCTCTCCCACTAACCTCCGCTACCCCTACCTCCTCCACTAACCTCCGCTACCTCTACCTGCTCCCACTAACCTCTGCTACTCTACCTCCTCCACTAACCTCCGCTACCTCTACCTCCTCCCACTAACATAAGAACATAAGAACATAAGAAAGGAGGAACACTGCAGCAGGCCTGTTGGCCCATACTAGGCAGGTCCTTCACATTCCGTCCCACTAACAGAATATTTGCTCAACCCAATTTTCAATGCTACCCAAGAAATAAGCTTTGACAATTCTACCCACTCATGCCGAGTCCCACTCAAATCCAACCCTCTCACTCATGAATTTATCCAACCTAAATTTGAAACTACCCAAGGTCCTAGCTTCAATAACCCTACTAGGCAGACTGTTCCACTCATCATTAGCTATTTCTACCTCCTCCCACTAACCTCCGCTACCTTTACCTCCTCCCACTAACCTCCGCTACCTCTACCTCCTCCCACTAACCTCTGCTACCTCTACCTCTTCCCACTAACCTCCGCTACCTCTACCTCCTCCCACTAACCTCTGCTACCTCTACCTCCTCCCACTAACCTCCGCTACCTCTACCTCCTCCCACTAACCTCCGCTACCCCTACCTCCTCCCACTAACCTCCGCTACCTCTACCTCCTCCCACTAACCTCTGCTACCTCTACCTCCTCCCACTAACCTCCGCTACCTCTACCTCCTCCCACTAACCTCCGCTACCCCTACCTCCTCCCACTATCCTCCGCTACCTCTACCTCCTCCCACTAACCTCCGCTACCTCTACCTCCTCCCACTAACCTCCGCTACCTCTACCTCCTCCGACTAACCTCCGCTACCCCTACCTCCTCCCACTAACCTCCGCTACCTCTACCTGCTCCCACTAACCTCTGCTACCTCTACCTCCTCCCACTAACCTCCGCTACCTCTACCTCCTCCCACTAACATAAGAACATAAGAACATAAGAAAGGAGGAACACTGCAGCAGGCCTGTTGGCCCATACTAGGCAGGTCCTTCACATTCCGTCCCACTAACAGAATATTTGCTCAACCCAATTTTCAATGCTACCCAAGAAATAAGCTTTGACAATTCTACCCACTCATGCGCGAGTCCCACTCAAATCCAACCCCTCTCACTCATGAATTTATCCAACCTAAATTTGAAACTACCCAAGGTCCTAGCTTCAATAACCCTACTAGGCAGACTGTTCCACTCATCAACTACCCTATTTCCAAACCAATACTTTCCTATATCCTTTCTAAATCTAAACTTATCTAACTTGAATCCATTATTGCGGGTTCTCTCTGGAGATATCCTCAAGACCTTATTTATATCCCCTTTGTTAATACCCATTTTCCACTTGTATACCTCGATCATGTCTCCTCATTCTACGTCTTACAAGTGAATGTAATTTTAGGGTCTTCAATCTTTCTTCGTAAGGAAGATTTCTAATGCTATGTATTAATTTAGTCATTCTACGCTGAATGTTTTCTAACGAATTTATGTCCATTCTGTAATATGGAGACCAGAACTGAGCTGCGTAATCTAGGTGAGGCCTTACTAATGATGTATAAAGCTGTAATATAACCTCTGGACTTCTGTTGCTAACACTTCTTGATATAAATCCCAGTAATCTATTTGCCTTATTACGTACGCTTAGGCCATTGCTGTCTTGGTTTAAGGTTGCTGCTTACCATCACCCCCAAGTCCTTCTCGCAATCTGTATGGCTAAGTTCTACGTTATTTAACTTATAAGTGCTTGGGTTATGGACACTCCCGAGCTTCAGAACCTTGCATTTATCTACATTGAACTGCATCTGCCACTTTTCTGACCACGAATTAAGTTTGTCTAAATCTTCCTGAAGTTCTATGACATCTATGTTTGAATCAATTATCCTACCTATCTTCGTGTCGTCGGCGAATTTGCTCATATCACTAGTAATTCCCTCATCAAGGTCATTGATATATATTATAAATAACAATGGGCCTAAGACTGATCCCTGTGGAACACCACTTGTTACAAGTCCCCATTCGGATTTAACCCCATTTATGCACACTCTCTGCTTCCTATTGGTGAGCCATGACTCGATCCATGACAGCACTTTTCCCCAATGCCATGAGCTGCCACTTTCTTTAACAGTCTCTGGTGCGGTACTCTATCAAAAGCCTTACTAAAGTCTAAATAAACAATATCGAATTCTTTATCGTGATCAACAGCCTCAAAAGCTTTACTGAAGAAGGTTAATAAATTAGATAGGCAGGAACGGCCCTCGTGAATCCATGCTGGGTATCATTAATCAAATTATGGTTATCTAGATGGCTTCTAATAATATCAGCTATAATTGACTCTAGTAATTTGCCTACAATTGAGGTCAGGCTTATTGGGCGGTAGTTTGACGGTAGTGACTTGTCCCCTGCTTTAAAAATAGGAATTACATTAGCCATCTTCCACATATCAGACACTACTCCTGTTTGAAGAGATAAATTAAAAATGTTAGATATTGGTTCACAGAGTTCCATTTGCATTCCTTAAGAACCCTTGCAAAAGCTCATCAGGACCAGGCGATTTATTTTGTTTCAGTCGGTCCAGCTGTTTCATAATCATTTCGCTAGTGACTGTGATATTACATAATTTATCTTCTTCTGGGCCTCTGTAAAAATTAATTACTGGGATATTATTAATGTCTTCCTGTGTGAAAACCGAGAGAAAATAATTATTAAAAATAGAGCACATATCATTCTCCTTGTCAGTAAGATGCCCAAAGTTATTTTTAAGGGGACCTATCTTATCCCTAACTTTTGTTCTATAAACCTGGAAAAACTTTTGGGTTAGTTTTTGAATCCCTAGCAACTTTAATTTCATAGTCCCGTTTAGCTTTTCTTATTCCCTTTTAACGTCCTCTTAATGTCAGTATACTGATTTATAAGATGACCCTCACCTCTTTTTATGCGCCTATAAATTCCTTTCTTCTGCCCTAAAAGATATTTGAGCCTATTATTCATCCATTTTGGGTCATTTCTACTTGATCTAATTTCTTTATACGGGATAAATGTTCTTTGGGCAGCCTGTATAGTGTTAAGAAAACTGTCATATTGATACCTCTCTTCTTCACCCCAGTCCACAGTTGATAAGTGTTCTCTAAGTCCATTATAATCTGCTAAGCGAAAATCTGGGACCATTACTGAATTATCCCTACTATCATACATCCATTCAATGCTAAAGGTAATTGACTTGTGGTCGCTTGAGCCGAGTTCCTCTGTAATTTCTAAATTATTAACAAGGGTTTCTTGCTTGCCAGAACCAAGTCAAGTAGGTTATTTCCCTTGAAGGTTCTGTTACAAACTGCTTCAAAAGCAATCCTGAACTACTTCTAAAAAGTCTTTAGATTCTAAATTCCCTGTCATGAAATTCCAATCAATCTGACTAAAGTTAAAGTCCCCTAGAATTACTACGTTATCGTGTCTTGTGGCCTTAACAATTTCCTCCCAAAGTAGTCTCCTTGTTCCTATCTAAGTTTGGAGGACGGTAAATCACGCCTAAAATCAATTTTTCACACCCTCTGAAAATTCTATCCAGACAGACTCTGTATGTTAATTCAGACTTTATACCTGTTTTATGCAACAATTTAAATGATCACGGACATAGAGTGCCACCCCACCCCCTTTCCCGATACTTCTGTCTACTTGGAACAATTTAAAACCCTGAATGTGACATTCGGCAGGCAAGTCCCGATTTTTCATATTAAACCATGTCTCAGTTATTGCAAAAACATCAATATTACCCGTACTTGCAACTAATCTCAACTCGTCCATCTTATTCCTAGACTACGACTATTGGTGTAATATATACTTAGAGACCCTCCTTTCTCTTTCCCTTCCTGCTCATCTCTATTTTTCCACTATACCTATTACTGTCCTTGTCATCTAGTGTCACTAGCTTTCCACTATCCACCTTATTCTGCCTATTACTAGTTCTCCTACAACTTATAATATTACTACACTGGGACTTCTCTGTTTTCCCCCCAAAACCCATACCACTAACTATTTCTAGTTTAAAGCACTAACAGCTCTCCACTGCAGTTGCCAGTGCCCCCACCCCAGACCTGGATAAGTGAACCCCATCCCTGGCATACATGTCATTTCTGCCATAGAAGAGGTCCCAGTTGTCAATGAATGTTACTGAATTTTCTACAGTATGTCCAGCCAGCAATTGACACCAATTGCCCTGGACAGCCATTCATTTCCAACTCCTCTCCTTGGCAAAATACCACATATGACAGGGTTCCCACCCTTCTTCCTAATTATGTCTATTGCTGACCTAAACCTGCTAGTCAGGTCCTCACTCCTACGTCTGCCAACATCGTTGCCTCCAGCACTGAGACAGATAATAGGATTGCTCCATTACCTCTCATGATGTCGTCCAGACGGCTAACAATATCCTCCATCCCAGCCCCAGGAAAGCAAACCCTCTGTCTCCTACTCCTATCAATCAAACAGAAAGCCCTATCCATGTACCTAACCTGACTGTCACCAACAACAACAATGTTTTTACCTTCCTTGTGTCTTTCGTCGTGACGCTCCCAGAAGTCGACTCACATTCATCGGGTAGCACGGAGAATGGGTTCGATGTTTCCACAACATTCTCCTGGGCTTCGTTGTTTCTACCTCTCCACCCGTCCTCTTGAGCCTTAACTTTGTCCCATGCGTTTTAGCCACTGTCCAGGTTCCTTTCCTGGCTTGAGGATTTCAACAGGAGGATTACTACGAATCCTCTTGTTTTCCTCAGTCAGTCGCTGTATCTCAAGCTTAGCTACCCTCAGTTCTTCCTTCAGCTGCTGGTAGAGTAGCTCAAGAGAGGACATCTTCTTCAGATTGACAGAGAGCACACAAGACACGTCTTCACTGAGTTAAGTCAGGTCCACCACTGCTACCTCTACCTCCTCCCACTAACCTCCGCTACCTCTACCTCCTCCCACTAACCTCCGCTACCTCTACCTCCTCCCACTAACCTCTGCTACCTCTACCTCCTCCCACTAACCTCCGCTACCTCTACCTCCTCCCACTAACCTCCGCTACCTCTACCTCCTCCCACTAACCTCCGCTACCCCTACCTCCTCCCACTAACCTCCGCTACCTCTACCTCCTCCCACTAACCTCCGCTACCTCTACCTCCTCCTACTAACCTCCGCTACATCTACCTCCTCCCACTAACCTAAGCTACCCCTACTTCCTCCCACTAACCTCCGCTACCTCTACCTCCTCCCACTAACCTCTGCTACCTCTACCTCCTCCCACTAACCTCCGCTACCTCTACCTCCTCCCACTAACCTCTGCTACCTCTACCTCCTCCCACTAACCTCCGCTACCTCTACCTCCTCCCACTAACCTCCGCTACCTCTACCTCCTCCCACTAACCTCCGCTACCTCTACCTCCTCCCACTAACCTCCGCTACCTCTACCTCCTCCCACTAACCTCCGCCACCTCTACCTCCTCCCACTAACCTTTAAATAAAAGTCACTAGGGAAAACTTATTATGGTGTATCACTTTGCCAATACCATTCGCCGCCCACTACACCATCACCGATACACCTCACCCACTACACCATCACCGCCCACTACACCATCACCGCCCATACACCATCCCGCCCACTACACCATCACCGCCCACTTCACCATCACCGCCCACTACACCATCACCGCCCACTACACCATCACCGCCCACTACACCATTACCGCCCACTACACCATCACCGCCCACTACACCATCACCGCCCACTACACCATCACCGCCCACTACACCATCACCGCCCACTATACCATCACCCCACTACACCATCACCGCCCACTACACCATCACCGCCCACTACACCATCACCGCCCACTACACCATCACCGCCCACTACACCATCACCGCCTCACTACACCATCACCCCCCACTACACCATCACCGCCCACTACACCATCACCGCCCACTACACCATCACCGCCCACTACACCATCACCGCCCACTACACCATCACCGCCCACTATACCATCACCGCCCACTACACCATCACCGCTCACTACACCATCACCGCCCACTACATCATCACCGCCCACTACACCATCACCGCCCACACTCCCAGTGATGCCAACACTCACACCGCCTCCCACACTTACACTGCCTCCCACCACCACTTCCTCCCCACACACTCTGCACCCTAAACTAAGGTCACTAATACGAGCACTAGTTCACAATCACAAGATCCAGGGTTCGATACCCAGAGCAAGCTACACTCAAGTCAACCTAAGGTAATTAATTTGTTTTAGCCAAATTCTACTATATACATACAAATATAATATATATAATATATATATATATATATATATATATATATATATATATATATATATATATATATATATATATATATTTTATATATTAAATGGAAAAAATATAGCGTTTATTTATTTCGTGTCATTTCATTACCTGCAGATTACCTGTCATTGCCATCCTGGTCCGGGACCAGGCCACCTGGTTGACAGCCTGTTCAATCAGGCTGTTGATCAGGCCGTCAGTCATGCTGGAAGTATTCAAGAGCTGGGTAAAAGGTATCAACCAAGAGAGGGTTTATCTACATGCAGTTTGCCTGGAGATAGTTTCGGGGGGTCAACCCCCTTGATCAACCAGGCTGTTGGTGTTCCTGTTGAACAAACATACTAAACAGTTTACCTCTTTATTTAAAAATCATTACTGCTTCTTTACTTTACTCTACTCATACCCCATTAATTCCCACCTTCACTCACACTCCATTAATTCCTACCTTCACTCACATTCCATTAATTCTCACCTTCACTCACACTCCATTAATTCCCACCTTCACTCACATTCCATTAATTCCCACCTTCACTCACATTCCATTAATTCTCACCTTCACTCACACTCCATTAATTCCCACTTCACTCACACTCCATTAATTCTCACCTTCACTCACATTCCATTAATTCCCACCTTCATTCACACTCCATTAATTCCCACCTTCACTCACATTCCATTAATTCCCACCTTCACTCACACTCCATCAATTCCCACCTTCACTCACACTCCATTAATTCCCACTTCACTCACACTCCATTAATTCCCACCTTCACTCACATTCCATTAATTCCCACCTTCACTCACACTCCATTAATTCCCACCTTCACTCACACTCCATAAATTCCCACTTCACTCACACTCCATTAATTCCCACTTCACTCACACTCCATTAATTCCCACCTTCCCTCACACTCCATTAATTCCCACCTTCACTCACATTCCATTAATTCCCACCTTCACTCACGCTCTATTAATTCTTACTTCACTCGAACCTCATTGAATAATTCCCTCATCACTCAAAACCTATTAATTCCCACCTCCCCTACACCCCAACAATTCTCCACTTCACCCACACCCATTATTTTCCACCTCACCCACACTCCATTAATCCAAACTTCACCCACACCCCATTATTTCCCTCTTTCCCCCACATTAAGTTCCATCTCGCCCACTTTGGTCTTTTATGGGCTGAACTTGACATAAATTAATGTCACATTGGAAACCCATGATCGATGGAGTGCCAGAGCGAAGAGTGCAAGAGTGAAGAGTGCCAGAATGCAGAGCGCGCCTGGGAACACAATGCCAGAGTGCAGTCTGTGCCATGGAGCAGAGTGACAGGAAACAGAGGGTGACAGGGAACAGAGGGGTGACAGGAAACAGAGGGTGACAGGGAACAGAGGGGTGACAGGAAACAGAGGGTGACAGGGAACAGAGGGGTGACAGGAAACAGAGGGTGACAGGGAACAGAGGGGTGACAGGAAACAGAGGGTGACAGGGAACAGAGGTGACAGGGAACAGAGCAGTGTGTCAGGGAGCAGAGTGTCAGGAAGCAGAGTGCCAGGGCGCAGATAACAGAGGGTGCAGAGTGCCTGGTTTAAATGGGAGCAGGGTGACAGGGAACAGAGGGTTTCAGAGTGCATAATGCCTGAGTGCCAGAGTGAAGTGTGTGTTACTGGCAGAGGACTTACGGCATTTCCATATAATTAGCGTACATAAAAAAAATAAGAAATTTCTAAGAGAGAGAGAGAGAGAGAGAGAGAGAGAGAGAAGCTGATTTAGGTAACAGCTCTTAGCTTGTAAATAAAATTAGCAAGCTTAACCTAACCATGCAAAAGCCCGTGTACAAAAAAAAAAACTTGTTTTGCTGTCGAAAGCTTCGAATCAACATACCTAGCAACGTTTTGGCGTCACCGGTGGTCCAGCTGGCAACTCGCATCCAGCAGCGCAGAAAGTAAAGACTCCGGCGTCAGCAGACAGCAGGAAGAAGAAGAGAGGCGACGAGAAATAACAAGGTGGAGGAAAGAATATCTGGAGCAACGGCAGACAGCGTGAACAGAATCAAAGGAGTCGAGATGAGAGCTGCAGGAACTTACATTACCAGCAACAATAGCACCAGAAACTTAATGGACACTACCTGGCTCTGTAATGACCACAGCAGCAGCAGGCCTTGCTAATGACTACAGCAGCAGCAGCAGCAGACTTTGCTAATGACCACAGCAGTAGCAGGCCTTGCTAATGACCATAGCAATAGCAGGCCTTGCTAATGACCATAGCAGTAGCAGGCCTTGCTAATCTGCACAGCAACATCAGCAGCAGACATTGCTAATGACCACAGCAGAATCAGCAGACCTTGCTAAAGACCACAACAGCAGCAGCAGAACTTGCTAATGAAAACAACAACAGCATATACCTTTGAAGAGTTACCTTTGAAGAGTTTCGAGAGTATCTACTCTCTGAGCCCGGCCATGGGCCAGGCTCGTCTGGTGCTTGCCTGGTCAACCAGGCTGTTGCTGCTGGAGGCCCGCTGCCCCACATATCCATCACAGCCTGGTTGATCTGGCACCTGGTGAAGATATTTGTCCAGTTTCCTCTTGAAGGCTTCTACACTGGTTCCAGCCGTGTTTCGGATATCTTCTGGTAAGATGTTGAATAGTCTGGGACCCCGGATGTTAATACAGTGCTCCCGTATTGTCCCCACCGCACCCCTGCTCCTCACTGGATTTATTTTACACTTTCTCCCATATCTCTCACTCCAGTATGTTGTTATGGCAGTGTGCAGATTTGGGACCAGGCCCTCAAGTACTTTCCATGTATATATTATCATGTATCTCTCTCCTCCGCTCCAATGAGTACATGTTCAAGACTTGAAGGCGTTCCCAATAATTTAGATGTTTCAATGGCTCAATGTGAGCCGTAAACGATCTCTGGATTTGTTCCAGCTCTGCTATTTCTCCTGCCCTGAACGGGGCCGTCAGCACTGAGCAGTATTCTAAGTGAGGGAGCACTAGCGATTTGAATAGTGTCACCATCGGCATTATTTCCCTTGTTTTGAAAGTTCTCAATACCCACCCCGTCATCTTCCTGGCTGTTGTGATCTTTGTCTTGTTATGGTCTTTAAACGACAGATCAGCAGACATAATTATTCCCAAGTCCTTTACGTGTTCCTTTCGTTCTATGTGGTGACCCTCTTGCGTTTTGTATATAGTGTTCCTTTTGAGTTCTTCATTTTTCCATACCTAAGCAGCTGAAACTTATCACCATTGAACGTCATGTTGTTCTCCACTGCCCATTGGAAGACCCTGCTTATGTCCTCCTGTAATTTTTCAGTGTCCTCTACCGTAGTGACTTTCATGCTTATTTTAGTGTCATCTGCAAATGATGATACAAAAGTGTGCTGGGTGTTTTTATCTATGTCTGCTATGAGGATTAGAAACAGCAGAGGTGCCAGGACAGTGCCTTGGGGCACTGAGCTTTGACCTCGCTGATGCTGGATCTTGCCCTGTTCACTACTACTTTTTGTGTTCTTTGTGTTAGGAACTCAAAAATCCATCTGCCTACCTTCCCCGTAATGCCTATGGCCCTCATTTTGTGCGCTATCACTCCATGATCGCATTTGTCAAACGCCTTTGCAAAATCTGTGTAAATCACATCTGCGTTTTGGTCGTCCTCCAATGCCTCTGTAATTCTGTCATAATGGTTCAGCAGCTGTGACAGGCATGATCGACCCGCTCTAAAGCCATGCTGGTTCGGGTTATGTTGGTTGTGCTGGTCCATGAACTTTGTAATCTGCCGTCTCATCACTCTTTCAAAGATTTTTATGATGTGAGAAGTGAGGGCTACTGGTCTGTAATTTTTAGCTAGTGCTCTACTACCTCCCTTATGCAAAGGAGCTATGTCTGCACTCTTTAAGGCCTCTGGAATTTCACCTAGATCTAAGCTCTTTCTCCACAGAATACTAAGGGCTCTTGCTAATGGTACTTTGCACTGCTTTATAAATAAAGCATTCCATGAATCTGGTCCAGGTGCTGAGTGAGTGGGCATGTTGGCCATTTCTTTTCGAAATCTATGGGATTTGTACTAATGTCGGTTAGGTGGTCTGCGCAGCCTTCTGCTGGAGTGAAAAATATTTCTGCATTTTCTACCTTGCTGTCATTTAGTGGGTTGCTGAACACTGACTCATACTGTTCTTTTAGAATTTCACTCATTTCCTGTTCTTCGTCCGTATACGAATCTCCTCTCAATAATGGTCCAATTCTACAGGTAGTTCTTAGCTTGGATTTTGCATAGGAGTAGAAATATTTTGGGTTTCTTGCAATATCCTGTATGGCTCTTTGTTCCCTTTGTACTTCTTCTGTCAGGTATGACATCTTAAGTTTTGCTCTAATTCCGTGATCTCTCGGTTAAGGCTATCTCTCTTCTGTTCCAACATAACTGTGTTTTTCAGCAATTCAGTAACCCGTTTTCTTCTCCTGTACCATCTCCTACGCTCTCTCTCTATATCTGATCTTCTTCGGGGTTTCCTCAATGGTACGTGTTTCATACATACCTTGTATGCTTCTGTATTCAGCTTCTCTAGGCACTGGTGGGGATTTAGGGTGCTCATGTCTGATTCCCATGATATGTCTGATAGCTCTTGGTTTATTTTTTCCCAGTCAATTCTATGGTTATTAAAATTAAACTTACTGAACATTCCGTCTCTAACATTAGTGTCGCAGTTCCCCTAACCCTGAGTTAATACTAGTTTGAACTTCTATGATGTTATGATCAGAGTATATTGTTTTTGTAACTGTTATGTCTCTGATTAATTCCTCGTTGTTTGTGAATATCAAATCCAGGGTATTTTCATTTCTAGTGGGATCAATTATCTGTTGGTTTAGTGAGTACTTTTCACAAAGCCTCATTAGTTCCCTGGTATGTGCCTGTTGAGCCAGGGTGCTTCCAGGAGTTATTTCTGGTATAACATTATGGTGCCTCATCTTCCATTTTACATGAGGGAGATTAAAATCTCCAAGGATTAAAATGTTTGGGGTGGGATTCTCTAGCCTATCCAGATAGCTATCTATCTTCTTTAACTGCTCTGTGAATTCCTCCGCAGTTGCTGATGGTGGTTTGTATACTAGGATAATTACTAGATTCTTATTTTCCACTTTAATGCCGAGGATTTCTACTATATCATTCGTAGCGTTCAAAACTTCTGTGCAACAGAGAGTATCTTTTATATAGAGTCCTACTCCTCCCTGTGACCTATTAATTCTATCACATCTATACATGTTATAGTTTTCTATCTGAATCTCTCCGTCCAAAACATCCCTTGTATGTGTTTCTGTAAATGCTCCAAACATGGCATTTGCTTCTGATAGGAGTCCACTAACATAACTAACTTTGTCATTTTTATTTGATTTCAGACCCTGAATATTTGCAAATATGAAGCAGGAGTTACCATTTGGGATGTTTGGTCTTTCTTTGTGTTTGGTTAGTACCACTGGTGATGTCCTACCTGGTATGGCCCCTGGTGCCCATACCCCTGGTTTCTCAGTACTGACTTTGATTGTTTATACAGCCCTGATGAGCTGGTGCCTGTCTTGTCTTGTCCCACTGTTCTGCCCATCTGTCCCCTCTGTACCATTTCCACCTTTTGTCTCTTTCTTTTATCTGGTTGTTTCTCCTTATATCTAAAAAGATTGCTGTTCTTTTTCATTTTCCCTTTCCCTGCTTTCTCTGTATCGTACTGTTCCCTTTATATGGTGGTCTGGGCAGCTCATGTCATAACATTCTCTGGACTGTGTTGAAGCTTGACACATCACTGGATGGAAGTATCTGCACTCTTTGTTAAACCGACACTTTCCTTTCCTTAACATGTTGGCACATTTTCTGGTGTGTTTATTCCAACAATCTCTGCCATAAAGGCACATACCTTTAGCATAGAATCTGCATATGTTTTGGCTGCCTATATTTACTGACTTTGTATTTTCCCAAAGATCTGCAGAATTATCTGCGTTTTTTTCCTCTCTTTCCACTCCTTGGTTTTCCTCGTTATCTGCGCTTTTCTCCTTTGATGACATGGGGCCAACATTTTCCCTGGAAGAGGACTCCCTACTATATCTGTATTAGAGGCTATGGCTGTGGTGGCGTCCTTAACCAAAACCGGATGTTCACTATGGCTGGGGGCTGGGTCTGGGTCTGTCCTGGGGCTGGGGGCTGAGTTAGCTAATGTTTTTGTCTCCTGTGTTTTTTCCCGTGGATGACTGTTTATTTTTGGGTCAATTGTTGTAGACTGGTCATTCTGTGTGTTATACTTTACCCTTTCTTATCTTCCCAAGTTCTATATATACCGGGAGACTATTCAATAGTTCCTCTTTTTCTTCATGCTTATTGTTTATTAGCCTCCTGAGTGCTTTCCTGATATCTGTCCATAGTTCCAAATCCTTGTTGCAGATCCAGAAACACCTTTCTAGACGGATGTCACTTCTTGTTACTGTGTTAATTTTTGAACATGTGACATGATGTTTTGAAAAGCAAGGTTGCATGTGATTCTAGATCTTTTCCCAAGAGCCTTTTCACAAGTCCCACAGATATACTGTACTGCCATTCTGCCTGTATCCTATTTGTATTAGTATATGTGGGATGTACTGATTATGGAGACTTACTACACCTTATATTATATTATTGTTATAATATGTATTTATTTCTGTTTGCTCACTGTATAACTCTCTATATTTATTCCTCTCTGATCAGTCCTATATACATTTTAATGTATTATTCTCACTGAGATCCCCACACTGGTCTAGACAGGATATTGTGGTATGGTGTATATGGTGTTTTTATGGGTGTGTATGGTAGGCCTCCGTGGCTGACTTCAGCACTGCCAGGCGTATGACTAAAGCACACCACTCAGTCCTATACTGCCATGCGATGCCCCGTTTTAGACCACTTTCATTTTCTTAGATCACTATCCTTGTGTTTTCTACTGCCAATTGGGTTCACTAGGTCTTTTTATTCTGTCCTGGTATCCTAGTCTATTCGTTATAAGTGGTAACTCAGATCTATAAAAGTCGCTTGGCACATTGACCACTCCAGGGCAAGTGGTCACCCGCACTGCCACACTACTATTGGATTTAATTTACTTTTATTTTATACCTAATAGTTTATCACTGTGCTGTACACTGGTTATTACAAGGATATACACTATATTTATTCCAGATACCTTTTCTTTTCACTGAACTAATACTGTGGTCATTGCTTTATTTCCACACGATACCTATGCTTCCGGTAGTTTCCCTTACACTTCCATGGCAAAAACTTCCACACTTAGTAGTGGCAGCAGAAAGACACTTCACATGGTTTTATACTCCAATTATGTATACTGTGATTCCCTGCACCTCAGTGCCACCATCACTTGTTTTTGTTTCTTATAACTATAGAATTTACTTATCTGTTATTTCTGCTTCTCAGGACCTCTGGCAATTTTCACTAGTGCCAATCCTTGTAGTATATTTCCATATGCTATACCATATCTTTTAAGCTATACTGGGGATTTATTACTATTTCTCTTACTACCGATTTGGTTCACTGTATCACTGCACATATATATCCTTGCCACTCGCTATATTACTTAGTTAGTTCAATATATGTTTGTTAATTTTCACCTCCGAATTTGGATGTATCTGGCAATAATTCGCTGGCCTCCAGGCCTATTTCCCACGGTAACGGTTGCTCCACCGGCACTCTAGAATTTACACTATAGTCTATATTTTTTTCCTATTTAATGTTCACTGCGATTTCTCTTATGTTGGTTCAAATGCGTATATGCACTTTATGGTTACACACACTTAATTCTCGCACTGTGTCTCCTCAGCTACTATCAGTAACGCAATTTAAGACGGAGCTCCACCCGCGTGACCACCACGACACGAGTCACCAAGTATTGCTAAGGACCACAGCAGCCGCAGGAGCAGCAGCAGGCCCTCCGCTACAACCATCAACAGCAACATCAGAAGCTGTATCACAAGCACCAGAATAATATCAGCACCACAGACAGTAACAGAGTGGTATCCCCCTAACAGTAACATCAACAGAAGAGTAGCACCGTCAGCAGAACAGTTTCAGCACAAGAACAGTTAAGCAGCAGCAGCAGCATGAGGGGCCATCAGGAGGCGCTAACAGTGACAGCAACAGAGGTTGCGCAATAAGGTCAGTACCCATAGCAGTAAATGTCACGAGGCAACAATAACATTGATTAAGTTTTCCTCTCTAAGTCTGGGTTATTATTTGACTGACAAGAATTACTAGTGCCCATGGTAGCCCATCGCAATCCAAGGTCACCTAGGGCAACCAGGGCCCCTAGGGCAACCCAGGGCAGCCTAAGGCAACCCAGGGCCACCTAAGGCAACCCAGGGCCGCCCAGGGCAATCCAGGGCTGTCTGTCACACTCTTCGCCTCTTTTCTCTCATTCATATCTCTCTCCTTGTCGCTATTCATTTTATCCCTTCTATACTATCTCTTCCTCCTTGTGCATTATTATTACTACGATTATTATTATTATTATTATTATTATTATTATTATTATTATTATTATTATTATTATTATTATTATTCACAAGAAAGCGCTAACCGAATAGGTCATACAAATATGTTGTTATTGAAACTTATCCAACAGAATCACTTCTTCTTTTCGAAGCTGTCATTGTTCGTCCCGTCATGTCTCCTGTCTCCTTATCATCGTCTCTCGAGGAAGAGGAGACACCACATTACGATAAAGTCGTCATCTCTTGCATAAACATCACAACTGCGACACAACTTCAGTTATTAACTCAAACACACTACTTCTGATGTCAAAGTTTCTTGATCACGCTGGTTTCCAGCCAAATGAGCTGCTCCACCTCCCATTAGCCCCGTGTTTGAGTGTACATGTATTACCCTGACAGCAGTGAAAACACACGTAAGAGCGAGGTTTCTTTAATTAAGAAAAGTTTCGGTGTAAATATGGCTTTATCAAGTGTGTATTGAACCTACGCCAGTATCGGAGTCTTGTCGCGTGGGCTGGAGAGTTGGATCGACTGAGTAGTTGAGAATAGCTCAAGAGCGCTGTGCTTCTTAGGTTATTTGCAGCACCTTGAGAAAATGTGCATTCCTTGTTTATCTGATATTCTTCATTCACTACAAAAGAAAATATTAAAGAAAAGAGATCCAAAACTCAAAATTTTCAGAAAAGTTATTTCAAGGTGAGATTCTTTTACGTTAATTAATTCTTTTTCATGTCACTACACGTAGTGAATACCTGGGTTCCAAAGGGCAATTAAAAAGAGGCGCAGGTGAATGAAAAGCGTATTGTGGAGAGTAGGAAGTGCTAAACATTTACAGAGCGCCGAGGCCAAACAGACATTCAAAACTCTATTCAGTAAAAAAACTTCTCATTTACATGAACACTAACTACTCATTAGCTAAAATTAGCTCCTCTCCCAAACTCAAGTTTTTTTTTCCCCCCCGCAATCCCACATAAATATTTTTGTAATTGGTCAAAATACGTAGCATCTGTTTTAAAAAAAAAACTATCAATTTGGATGATTTAAAATGTGGACCAAAAGAGGCGAGTGAGGTCCCGACATGTACCTCTTTCGCAGTCAGTAAAATCCTTGGATGTTGATACTTGTGACACAACATTCGGGGAAGAGGGAAGTAGGTAGTGAGGAAAGGTCACCCAGGGGTGAGTGGAATGCAATGTTCTCTCAGGGGTGTAGGTGGCATGAGAGGTTCGCCAAGGGTGTGACTGGAATGGAATGTTCGTCCAGGGTGTAATTGGTAAGGACGTTCGTCTAGGGTGTAATTGGTAATGGAGGTTTGTCCATGGGTTTAAATGGTAATGGAGGTTTGTCCAGGGGTTTAAATGGTAATGGAGGTTTGTCCAGGGGTTTAAATGGTAATGGAGGTTTGTCCAGGGTGTATGTGGAAAGGAAGGCTCGCCGGGGAAGAGGAGGTAAAGAATGTATCTCCGGTTTCAGAATGGGGGTAGGGAGCATCAGTAAGGACTGTGTCTCAGCTCTGCATCTCTGCTCTAGGCTTGGACTCAACCAAGACCAATAAACCATCATTAAACACCACTGACACACTGATCCAAAGTCATCTTAAGACTTTCAGTTACTGATTCCTCACAGCTGAGGACATCTCATCGTAATAACAACGCTTCCTGACCAACTACGATATCATCACTCACAGACTTACGTTTCCTTTATAGACTATAATCACTCAGAAAAATAATCTTCATTATTGATTGTTTTATCCCACAATGTAGTACCTTTGAACCTTTACCTTTGAAGAGTTTCGAGTATCTACTCTCTGAGCCCGGCCATGGGCCAGGCTCGTCTGGTGCTGCCTGGTAGGTAGTAAATCTTCATCCACACGAAGGAACATAGAATGGAGTCTCACTGTACCACCTGTGATACTCCATTCTTGATCTTACTGTCCCTTACTATCCATCGGAGCACATTCATGTAGCTCATATCACGCAGGACGTTATAAACCTCGTGAGCTATTATACTCCCTAGTTCCCCTTTATGGGTCCCTTTCCTTAGCACAGGTCCCCTTTTGCGGTCCCTTCACCAGCAAGCTCACTGCCTAGCACCTTTTCCACCGGAATCCTCTCACCTAGCACCCCATTCCCAGTACTATATCTCCCAAGCATCCTCTTCCCCAGTACACTTCTCTCAGTACCTCAACACTTTTTTACCCCCGCACCTTCGCCCTACACAAAACCCCAACCAACGTCCTCTACGGACATCCTCGCCCACAATAAACACCCCATCCAACGTTCCCTTCCCAAAATTTCCTCTCAACATCACCCC
>WNWK01003073.1:0-150000 GCA_009830355.1 Cherax destructor
GTATACTGAAGGTGGCCTTAAATATATGGGGCTTGGTGGTTGCAAGAATTTTGGGGAAATAGGAAGGATATGTGGTTATCAGGTGTATATTGTGTTTAATGTATCCCATGGTTGGGAAGGTATATATTTTATATACGATTGTGTCATGGGTAATATGTATCTAGCCTGTCATTCCATGTGTAATTGTTGTTTTGTGGTATTATGTTTGTGTCTTATAGCATAACCATGCGTGAACGCTCTTGGAGGGGGGTGCTGTACAAGGATGAGATTGTAGTTGTTTCTGGTGTGCCTTGAAGCGTTCACGTTGAACTTATCGATTGGTTAGTATATATTTGTCTGTTATAGCGAAAAGAAAGGAACCATGGAGTGTTATGTAATATTATATTTGGTACTATGAATTTGGTGTAGGGAAGTTTCTTGATGCTGTTTTTGTTTTGGTGAATGTTCTTATGTACAAGGTAATATATATGTCACGTGTTTGTATATGCAGATTTCAATAAAATATAAAAAAAAAACTTCTCTTACCACCCCATCTATAAATATATTGAACAACCACGGTTACATCACACATCCTTGTCTAAGGCCCACTTTTACTGGGAAATAGTCCCCCTCCCTCCTACACACTCTAACCTGAGCCTCACTATCCTCATAAAAACACTTCACTGCTTTCAATAACCTACCTCCTATTCCATACACCTGCAACATCTGCCACATTGCTCCCCTATCCACCCTATCATACGCTATTTCCAAATCCATAAATGCCACAAAAACCTCTTTACCCTTATCCAAATACTGTTCACCTATATGTTTCACTGTAAACACTTGGTCTACACACCCCCTACCTTTCCTTGTTCATCTGCTATCCTGCTTCCTGTCTTACTCTTAATTCTTTCAATAATCACTCTACCATACACTTTACCAGGTACACTCAACAGACTTATTCCCCTATAATTTTTGCACTCTCTTTTGTCCCCTTTGCCTTTATACAAAGGAACAATACACGCTCTCTGCCAATCCCTAGGTACCTTACCCTCTTCCATACATTTATTAAATAATAACACCAACCACTCGAAAACTATATCCCCACCTGCTTTTAACAATCCCAGCTGCCTTACCCCCTTTCATTCTACCCAATGCCTCACGAACTTCCCCCACACTCACAACTGGCTCTTCAACACTCCTACAAGATGTTATTCCTCCTTGCCCTATACACGAAATCACAGCTTCCTTGTCTTCATCAACATTTAACAACTCCTCAAAATATTCCCTCCATCTTCCCGATACCTTTAACTCTCAAATTAATAACTCTCCTCTCCCTAGGCTTTATCAACTTATTAATCTCACTCCAAAACTTTTTATTATTTTCAACAAAATTTGTTGATACCATCTCACCCACTCTCTCATTTGCTCTCTTTTTACATTGCTTTACCACTCTCTTAACCTCTCTTTTTATCTTCATATACTCTTCCCTCCTTCCATCACTTCTACTTTGTAAAAACCTCTCATATGCTATCTTTTTATGTCTTACTACTCTCTTTACATCATCATTCCACTAATCGCTCTTCTTCCCTCCCGCACCCACTCGCCTGTAACCACAAACTTCTGCTGAACACTCTAACACTACATTTTTAAATCTACCCCATACATCTTCGACCCCATTGCCTACACTCTCACTAGCCCATCTATCCTCCAATAGTTGTTTATATATTACCCTAACTCCTAATCTTTTAGTTTATAAACCTTCACCTCTCTTTTACTTACTGCTTCTATTTTCCTTGTATCCCATCTACCTTTTACTCCCACTGTAGCCGTAACTAAAAAGTGATCTGATATATCTGTGGCCCCTCTATAAACATGTTCATCCTGAAGTCTACTCAACAGTCTTTTATCTACCAATACGTAGTCCAACAAACTACTGTCATTACGCCCTATATCATATCTTGTATACTTATTTATCCTCTTTTTCTTAAAATATGTATTTCTTATAACTAAACCCCTTTCTATACAAAGTTCAATCTAATGCCATGGCATGCCAGTGCCTCTCCTTGCATTACAGTTTTATAATTGTAACTACCAATAACTATGTATACTTGTAACTTGCAACGAAATAAAAATATTATTATTATTATTATTATTATTATTATTATTATTATTATTATTATATTATTATTATTATTAAAGGGCTCCCATTATCATTTACACCTGGCACCCCAAACGTACCTACCACACTCTCTCTACATGTTTCTCCTACTTTAGCATTTAAGTCCCCTACCACAATTACTCTCTCACTTGGTTCAAAAGTTCCTATACATTCGCTTAACATCTCCCAAAATCTCTCTCTCTTCTCAAGGTGCATACACGCTTATTATGACCCACATTTTGCATCCAAACCTTATTTTAATCCACATAATCCTTGAATTTACACATTTATATTCCCTCTTCTCCTTCCATAGCTGCTACTTCAACATTATTGCTACCCCTTCCTTAACTCTAACTCTCTCATATACTCCTAACTTAATCCCATTTATTTCTCCCCACTGAAACTCGCCTACCCTCTTCAGCTTTATTTCGCTTAGGGCCAGGACATCAAACTTCTTTTCATTCATAATATCAGCAATCATCTCTTTCTTATCATCCGCACCACATCCACGCACATTCAAACAACCCAGTTTCATAAAGTTTTTCTTCTCTTTTTTGTAAATGTGTACAGAAGGGGTTACTAGCCCATTGCTCCGGCATATATATATATATATATATA
The DNA here is from genome assembly GCA_009830355.1 of Cherax destructor. Taxonomy (NCBI): domain Eukaryota; kingdom Metazoa; phylum Arthropoda; class Malacostraca; order Decapoda; family Parastacidae; genus Cherax; species Cherax destructor. The sequence goes on from WNWK01003073.1 coordinate 2,759, forward strand.
TATATATATATATATATATATATATATATATATATATATATATATATATATATATATATATATATATATATATATATATATATATATATATATATATATATATATATATATGGAAAAAATTTCCAACACAATGCTCACCAACGCTTCAGGAAAGGACAAAGCTCGTCTCCTAGCGGTGAAGGCACCACACTCAGGAGATTTCCTTCTTGCTGTTCCCAATTCCTCTCTGGGGACTCGACTCGACCCACAGGCCATTCGGATTGGTGTTGCTCTTCGCCTAGCCGCCCCCATACTCACCGAACATAGGTGTATTTGCGGCAGGGCGACGGCTGACCAATTCGGACTTCATGGTCTAGTGTGTCACACATCAGAAGGGAAGTATGCTAGACATGAGGAGGTCAATGACATCATAAAGAGAAGCCTCGCCACAGCCCGTTGCCCAGCTCAACGGGAACCCCAAGTGCAGAGGTCTGATGGAAGTCAAAAGCGTCCTGATGGAGCCACCATGCTACCCTGGAAGGATGGTAAGCAGATTGCTTGGGACTACACCTGTGCTGCCACATTGGCAGACACCTACCTGCCACACTCCTTAGCCGAAGGGGTGGAGCTGCCAGCCACAGGGAGACCCAGAAGACCCGCAAATATGAAGACCTTCCCTCTTGCTATAACTTCATCCCAATAGGGTCGGAGACCCATGGAGCATGGGGCAAGTGTGCTCTAAAGTTTCTCAAGGAGCTGGGTGGAAAACTCATCATAGAAACCAAGGACCACAGGGCGACCAGCTTCCTGTTTCAGAGACTCAGTGTTGCGATCCAGAGGGGAAATGCCTGCAGTATTCTGGGCACGGCCCACTGCCGGGAGTTGGACGAAGTATTTGACATGTAGCTCTGAGTTGTTATCTATGTTGTTTTACTCCCCATTGTATTTTGTATTTTGTCTTGAAATAAAGTTTGTATAAAAAAAGATGGGGTAGTAGGGGAAGTGGAATATTCAAATGGCTTCAGAAAGAAATCTAAATATTCTTCCTTGAAGTCTTTTTATCCACTTCTCCGAGGCAATGGGTCCCACAATTGACACTAGAGGTGGACCCCATCCATTATATATATATATATATATATATATATATATATATATATATATATATATATATATATATATATATATATATATATATATATATATATATATATATATATATATATATATATATATATATATATATATATATATATATATATATATATATATATATATATATATATATATATATATATATATATATATATATATATATATATATATATATATATATATATATATATATATATATATATATATATATATATATATATATATATATATATATATATATATATATATATATATATATATATATATATATATATATATATATATATATATATATATATATATATATATATATATATATATATATATATATATATATATATATATATATATATATATATATATATATATATATATATATATATATGTCATTGCCGATTAGGTAAAACTTGCGATTTTGGCTTAAATAGGAACGCTCATCTTGCCATATAAGACAAGTGAAAATTTGTGTATGCAATAATTTCGCCAAAATCATTCTGAACATAACGAAAATAATATATTTCATTGTGTTTGTTTATTATTAAATTAATGTTAACGTATCTAAAATATATTTAGTTGGGTTAGGCAAAATTAAATTGCACTTGTTGTAATAAGGTTAGGTAGGTTTTCAAAGTTTCTCTTGGTACAAAATTATAAATTTTTACATGAACATAAATGAAAAAATATATATTTAAACGTATAAGAGAAAATTTTAGAAAGGACTTAATTTTAGATGAGTTCTTGCTAATTGACCAGTTTTACCTAATCGGCACGACATATATATATATATATATATATATATATATATATATATATATATATATATATATATATATATATATATATATATATATATATATATATATATATATATATATATATATATATATATATATATATATATATATGCAAGACAACCACTATGAAAAAATAGAGGAATTCCAAGCGCTTTCGTGACTACTCACATTATCAAGGAACTATAAAAGGAAACATGACAAGAAGGCTTATATAAGGGGAAAGACTACACCTCACAGTCACATTACACTAAAAAAGACAACACCTCACAGTAGCGTAACATCGCACGACTCTGTGAAGAGGAACATAAGAAACGACCTGAAACTCTTCCCAAGAAATTAAGATTAGTCCAATTTATCATTAAATTCTTCCCAAATTTTATTAATTATAAATGAATCCAATTTATATAAACCAAAAAAATATTCATATTATTTTCAAAACTGCTTTTATGAAACATGAGTCTATTATATTCCTTTCAAGCATGGACTTGCTTGATACAACCTACTCAGCATTTTGAAAATCAATTGGATGGTTAAAATCTCTCACATGAATAAATAGAGCATTAGAATCTTGTCCAGTTCTAATGCTATATTTATGTTGTTTTAATCTTAGTTCAAGACTTTTACCAGTTTGACCATAATAAACTTTATCGCATATTTTACAGGGAATCTTATAGACACATCCGTCAGCATTTTGGGGGGAATTTTTTATCAAAAGTCTTTTTACTGTATCAAGATTTTTAAATACAACTTTGATATTAAAATTCTTAAGAAAGGAAGGCCTATCAACCAAGTTTTCATGGTAAGGAGAACCAACATATTTTTGGTTGAATAAGGTTGGTTGTCCCTTTTGGATTGTAAAAAGTATTCCTAGCTATTATAAAAGATTTATCAATTATGTTTCTTGGGTATTTTAAATCATTAGCTATTTCATAAATTTTAGAGATTTCTTCATCTATGAACTCTGGACTACAAATGCGTAAAGCTCTCAAAAACATTGAAGAAAAAACCGACACTTTAACTCTATCTTGATGTGAATAGTAATAGTGTACATAGGAACAATTATTTGTAGGTTTTCTGTAAATTTTGAATTTAAAATCAATGTTACCCTTAATAATAAACACATCTAGGAAGGGCAATGAGTTATTTACTTCGAATTCAACAGTAAAAATTATAGAATGAGCTAAGCTATTTAATTTAACAAGGAAATGGTTTATATCTACATTCTTAGGGATAAGGCACAAAATATCATCAACATATCTATACCACTTAGCTCTATTGGGAAGGATAGTGTTAAATAGAGCTAAGTGGAATATATATGTTGATGATTCCCTGTAAAATTCCCTGTAAAATATGCGATAAAGTTTATTATGGTCAAACTGGTAAAAGTCTTGAACTAAGATTAAAACAACATAAATATAGCATTAGAACTGGACAAGATTCTAATGCTCTATTTATTCATGTGAGAGATTTTAACCATCCAATTGATTTTCAAAATGCTGAGTAGGTTGTATCAAGCAAGTCCATGCTTGAAAGGAATATAATAGACTCATGTTTCATAAAAAAGCAGTTTTGAAAATAATATGAATATTTTTTTTGGTTTATATAAATTGGATTCATTTATAATTAATAAAATTTGGGAAGAATTTAATGATAAATTGGACTAATCTTAATTTCTTGGGAAGAGTTTCAGGTCGTTTCTTATGTTCCTCTTCACAGAGTCGTGCGATGTTACGCTACTGTGAGGTGTAGTCTTTGTTAGTGTAATGTGACTGTGAGGTGTAGTCTTTCCCCTTATATAAGCCTTCTTGTCATGTTTCCTTTTATAGTTCCTTGATAATGTGAGTAGTCACGAAAGCGCTTGGAATTCCTCTATTTTTTTCATAGTGGTTGTCTTGCATATTTTGATATCACCTGTTTACTGTGCTCTTTACATATATATATATATATATATATATATATATATATATATATATATATATATATATATATATATATATATATATATATATATATATATATATATATATATATATATAGTGTATGTTAACGATATTTTTCATAATTGAAGTGCATCAAACGATTATCCCATGGAATAATGAAATGGACTAGTCCTTGACCGCAAAATACACTTACAAGCATTTAAAAATAACTCATAAAGGACATTTGGGACCATCGTTAACCGAGTACCACTGCATATAATATGTGTGCCGATTAGTAAAACTGGTCATAGCAGAATCATCTAAATTGTCTTCCTAAAATTTTTCTTATACGTTTAAAGATATATTTTTCATTTATGTTAATGTAAAATTTATAATATTGTACCAAGAGAAACTTTGAAAACCTACTACCTTATTACAACAAGCGCAATTTAATTTAGTAACCCAACTAAATATATTTTAGATACGTTAACATTAATTTAATAAAACAAACACAATGAAATGTATTTTTTCGTTAGGTTCAGAATGATTTTTGCGAAATTATTGCATACACAAATTTGCTTGTCTTATATGGCAAGAAGAGCGTTGCTATTTGCCAAAATAGCAAGTTTTACCTAAAACTTGCGATTTTGGCTTAAATAGCAATGCTCACCTTGCCATATAAGACAAGTGAAAATTTGTGTATGGAATAATTTCGCCAAAATCATTCTGAACATAACGAAAAAAATATATTTCATTGTGTTTGTTTATTATTAAATTAATGTTAACGTATCTAAAATATATTTAGTTGGGTTAGGCCAAATTAAATTGCGCTTGTTGTAATAAGGTTAGGTAGGTTTTCAAAGTTCCTCTTGGTACAAAATTATAAATTCTTACATTAACATAAATGAAAAAAATATATCTTTAAACGTATAAGATAAAATTTTAGAAAGGACTTAATTTTAGATGAGTTCTTGCTAATTGACCAGTTTTACCTAATCGGCACGACATATATATGCAGTGGTACCTCGGTTAACGATGGTCCCCAAACTCGTCCTTTTATGTAAGTTTATTTTTTTAAATGCTTTTGTAAGTGTATTTTTGCGGGTCTAAAAGGACTAGTCCATTTTACATTATTCCGTATGGGGATAAATTCGTTTGGTAATGGCACTTGAACAGCATTATGGAACGAAAAAATATCGTTAACCTAGGTACCACTGTATATATATATATATATATATATATATATATATATATATATATATATATATATATATATATATATATATATATATATTTTTTTTTTTTTTTTTTTTTTTTCAACAAGTCGGCCTTCTCCCACCGAGGCAGGGTGACGCAAAAAGAAAGCAAATCCCCAAAAAGAAAATACTTTCATCCAATATATACATAAAACTTCTCATCTTCTATCGTTTTTCTCTCTATTGGGCTGAAGAAGCCACTGGCTGGAGAAACTTTTCTACAGTAAAGATCCCCAGATCTTGCTCAAGTGTCTCATCCATTCCACCAATACCATTGTTTTTTTAAGGCTCTAGTGTGCTTCTTTTATCAAGTATGATTTCTTCTGGATAATAAAAGTGACCAAGAGTCTAATTTTAAAGCCAGTTACTTCGATTACTGTTAAGCTAACTGGGGATAAATCTAGCTTTTCTTAGGCACCCTGTTACTCCCAACCACAGGGTGTACTTGAGAGGCTCTAGTAAACCTTGAAAACAACTATTCAAATTCACTGCATGCATTTTCCTACAGACTGGGACAAGTCACAACTTCTGCTGCTCTTTGCTATGAGAGACACAATTGAAGACTTCACCAGTTACTGCCCCTTCGAGATGATGTATGGACTCAATGTGAGAGGTTTTTTGCTGGTCCTTAAGGTCTCACTTAAAGAATGCATCGAAATGAATGCTCCTAGTGTCTTTAATTAAGGGAAGGCTCCACCTGATTCGACAAGTGGCCTAGGACTATCTACACATCCTGCATTCCTTCTAAAGCCAGCTACAAATATGGTAGCTTGCTATCAGGTGATTAAAACACAGTAGTCTCTCGTTGTAGCCAGGGACAGTGTTCTCTCTTTTTAATTTGATACATTATCTGCCAGAATGTCATGTGCATACCATAAATAATATTACCAGAGGGAATATACAGAGACTCAGAAATTCAACCATGGTGTATGATTTTGTCCTTAACATTACTCGATTGCTTTTCAAAACACTTCGAGGTATCATGTTATTTTTACTGACAGGTTCAGTAGGCCATAATAGTGGCTGTCTTTATAATATTTCTGAAGGACAAAGAACATCTTTGCAAGAATAACATGCTTCTTAAGAAGCGGAGGAAGTTCCGTTTTCCTGAAAAAAAACAGTATTTTCCTCAAGGACAGCAAGTTCCACAAGACAGAAAGTTCCACCAGACTAATAGTAAGTTCTACGAGGCTGACAGCAGTTCCACCAGATTGACAACAAATTCCACCAGAAACACAGGGAGCTCCATCAGTCTGACAGCAAGTTCCACCAGACTGACAATAATATCCACCAGACTGACAGCAAGTTCCATCAGACTGACAGCAAGTTCCATCAGACTGACAGCAAGTTCCACCAGACTGACAGCAAGTTCTCTCAGACTGACAACAAGTTTCACCAGGCTGACAGCAAGTTCGACCAGATTGACAGGAAGTTCCACCAGATTGACAGCAAGTTACATCAGACTGACAGAAAGTTCCACTAGACTGACAGTAAGTTCCACCAGACTGACAGTAAGTTCCATCAGACTGACAGCAAGTTCCACCAGACTGACAGCATGTTTCATCAGACTGACAGCAAGTTTCACCAGGCTGACAGCCTGATGAAGTTCTGGCTGTTCTTCAAGAAAATTAACAAGTTACTTAAGATGAACAAGCAGCTCCTCATGATGGACAAGTTCTTCAATAAAGTTCCACAAAAGAGACATCAAGTTCTTAAAAAACGATAGCAAGTACAAGGATAGCATGTTCTACAAGAAGGGCAGAAAGTTCAATTAAAACAGTAAGTTCAAGAACAACAGCAAGTTCAATAATGGCAGAAAGTTCCGAGTGTTTGGAATCCTTGGCAATTATTACTTTAAATTCAGTGGTACAAAACTCAGATAGTTGCAATACATTTGTAAGATAAGTCTTCAACAGTCCGACTACTGCCATCATATGACATCAACCCATGTCTGAAAAACCACTTTCCCAACTACATCTGACTCTGATCTACTAAATTACTTTTTGTTCATGGTCTATGTATTAGATAAAACAAGTGGTGGCAGAAATCCCCATTAGTTTCCAGTAAGGTGAGTTTGATATTTTCTCTTAACACAAACGTATGATCAGTTGGGTTGTGACGTCAATGGTTCACTACACGCAACTAAAATACGGAGAAAATTTTGAAACGAATAGTTAAATCATTTATCTAAAAGACGTTATGTCTATTAAGAGTCATTCTCTTCAATTTAGATAAAAAAATACAGAATATATGAGGAAAGGAAATTAGTTGAACTAGGTTGGGTGAGGCTTGATGAAGTTAGGTTCAAGAGAATACAACACCAAGTGTAGTAGCCACCGCAGATGAAGTGTTGTGCTGGCAGCAGTGAAGATGTGCAGACTAGCGGCTAGTGAAGGGTTAGTAGACTCAGGTAGCTATGAGTGTTGTAGAGACCAGGAGGAATAGCAGACCAAATCACAGTAAGTTGTTGCTAGTAGACTCAGCTGGCAGCTAGTGAAGTGTGTTGCTAGTAGACTCAACTTGGCAGCTAGTGAAGTATGTTGCTAGTAGACTCAGCTTAGCTAGTGAAGTATGTTGCTAGTAGACTCAGCTTGGTAGCTAGTGAAGTTGTTGCTAGTAGACTCAGCTTGGCAGCTAGTGAAGTGTGTTGCTAGTAGACTCAACTTGGCAGCTAGTGAAGTATGTTGCTAGTAGACTCAGCTTGGTAGCTAGTGAAGTGTGTTGCTAGTAGACTCAGCTTGGCAGCTAGTGAAGTGTGTTGCTAGTAGACTCAGCTTGGCAGCTAGTGAAGTATGTTGCTAGTAGACTCAGCTTGGCAGCTAGTGAAGTGTGTTGCTAGTAGACTCAGCTTGGTAGCTAGTGAAGTGTGTTGCTAGTAGACTCAGCTTGGCAGCTAGTGAAGTGTGTTGCTAGTAGACTCAGCTTGGTAGCTAGTGAAGTATGTTGCTAGTAGACTCAGCTTGGTAGCTAGTGAAGTGTGTTGCTAGTAGACTCAGCTTGGTAGCTAGTGAAGTATGTTGCTAGTAGACTCAGCTTGGTAGCTAGTGAAGTATGTTGCTAGTAGACTCAGCTTGGTAGCTAGTGAAGTATGTTGCTAGTAGACTCAGCTTGGTAGCTAGTGAAATATGTTGCTAGTAGACTCAGCTTGGTAGCTAGTGAAGTATGTTGCTAGTAGACTCAGCTTGGTAGCTAGTGAAGTATGTTGCTAGTAGACTCAGCTTGGTAGCTAGTGAAGTGTGTTGCTAGTAGACTCAGCTTGGTAGCTAGTGAAGTGTGTTGCTAGTAGACTCAGCTTGGTAGCTAGTGAAGTATGTTGCTAGTAGACTCAGCTTGGTAGCTAGTGAAGTATGTTGCTAGTAGACTCAGCTTGGTAGCTAGTGAAGTATGTTGCTAGTAGACTCAGCTTGGTAGCTAGTGAAGTGTGTTGCTAGTAGACTCAGCTTGGTAGCTAGTGAAGTGTGTTGCTAGTAGACTCAGCTTGGTAGCTAGTGAAGTGTGTTGCTAGTAGACTCAGCTTGGTAGCTAGTGAAGTTGTTGCTAGTAGACTCAGCTTGGTAGCTAGTGAAGTGTGTTGCTAGTAGACTCAGCTTGGTAGCTAGTGAAGTGTGTTGCTAGTAGAGCTTGCAGCTAGTGAGTGTGCTAGTAGACTCAGTTGAGCTAGTATGTGTTGCTAGTAGACTCAGCTTTGCAGCTAGTGAAGTGTGTTGCTAGTAGACTCAGCTTGGTACTAGTGAAGTGTTGCTAGTAAGTCAGCTTGCATGAGTGTTTGCTAGTAATCAGCTTTAACTTGAAGTGATTGCTAGTAGATCAGCTTGTGCTTCCCACATTGGACATGTCTTCTTTACTTTTTAGAAATATTTCGCGTCTTCTGGCAGACTCCTGCTGATCTCCCATTATTATTCTCTGTATTGGAATGTGGAAGCCATTGCTTGGTGAAACGTTTACACAATAAAGACACCCTAGTATTGGCACACAAGCAGGATCTTCTGACTTTTCCCCATTCCCATTTATCTGTAACCTTTTTTAAAAATTGCATATAACGCTCGCTATGTTGATCCTACTTGACAGTTTGTTATAAGTTCGTGTATTAGTTGTAAACCCTGAAGACTGCTCTGTAATGTAATCTCTGTAAATAAATGAGTACGTAAGTTTATTTAGGTACATATACACATAAGTACAATTTCAGACGTAGTAACATATGTGTAAATTACCTAGGATAACTTAAAAAGGTCAGATAAAGTGTCTTATTTCCACTGGGGTCCTCGAAATATCTTATTATTTAAAGCCTAGCTGCAATATACAGTATAAATTAGTCATGATTATAACCTTATAAACTAAAACAACTAAGTAACTCAATCAAGGGAAATTTATTTACAGTAAAAGGTGTTACAGGAATAAAGTGAACTGAGTTAATTAATTAAAGAGAATCAGCTTACAATAACAGGTACAACTCATAAGAAACAACAGGAATGACTTACCTATATTTGACAGGATTGTCAGTGAAAGTCATGCTGACCACGACCATGGCAGGAATAAAGTAGCCCACGCAGCTTATACCAAATACGTATTTCTGGTATTTGCCAAAATGACCTAAGGCGTCATATATGGATTCGAAATCAATCGTTGACATCTTTGCTTAGGTCATTTCTTTGATGTCACTTTACGTACTGTAAACTGGCGATGTCCTAATCGTGACATTAAATTAGTAAAATATAAGAGGATGGTGATATGGTAATATTTAAGAAGCTATGGTTGGCAACTCTCTTCAGAGAAGGTTACCTTGGTGTGGGTGATGGACTCTTGATCAAAAGAATTGAAACTATCTTCTCCTTCGTCTGGATCAAATCTGATCACATCACTTCGTTCATAACACAAAGCCTCATTCGATGGGCTTCAAACTTTCAACGCAAGCGTATAGTAATTAAGAAAAAATGAGGCCACTATTGGTATGTCCAAGTGTCCTTTAAGTAAAATAGTAAAAAGCATGTCAAAATTCCTGGTATAGGTCCCGTAATTTTTTCAAACGTTTGCTGCTTGGCTGGAAACTTTCAAAAGTGAATAAAAATTATGAAACTGGTGGAGAGTAAAGCCGAAATATGTGAGTGTGAATAGCAACTAATTTTGTGTTAAAAAAGTTAAATGTTTATTCCCGTTAAAGAGTATCAAAAGTATATTTAAGTCTACTACTTATGAACGGCTTCAGTGTTTTATTGAGAGATGATTCTCACAGACAGGACAGTAAAAGAAAATCTTGGAATGTTGCCCTAATTTTTAAGAAAGAAGACAGACAATGAGCATTAACTACAGACCAGTGTCACTGATATGTTTAGTAAGTAAAGTCATGGAAAAGATTATCAGGAGAAGAATGGTGGAGCACCTGGAAAGAAATGGGGTCATACATGACATCTTGAATGGCTTCAGGAATGTGAAATCCTGTGTCACAAACCGACTTAGAGTTTTACATTGACTTTAAGAAAGTTTTCGACGTAGTACCACACAAGAGGCTGGTTGAAAAACTAGAATAGCAAGCAGGAATAGCAGGAAAAACACTGCAATAGGATCAGGGAATACCTGACAGGAAAGAAACAACGAGTGTTAGTGGATGATGAGGTGTCAGAGTGGGCGCATGTGTCGAGGTTCCAAATGGTCAATCCTAAGTTCGGTGCTCTTTCTTGTATATGTGAATGGCATGACGGGAGGGATATATTCAGAGGTGTCCGTGTTCGTAGATGATGTGAAACTTATGAGGAGAATACATGTGGTCGAGGATGATGTAAGACTACAAAAGGATTTGGAGAGGCTGCCAGTCTAGTCCGATGAATGGTTATTGGAGTTTCAGCCCACCAAGTGAAGAAGCACATTATAAACTTACTGAGCCCTTTAACGGATGCGTCCAGTGGTAAAGAGGTTTTGTTTCAATGAATTAGAGCTACCCTATTTCTAATAGCTTCCATTCTCCAGACACTGCATAACCCAATATATTTAATACAATGAAATTATTAGTAAAACACACATATTCCATGAATAGCTATTTCATGTAAACAAATAATTCGAGAAAATGTTTATTGAAATACAGACCTTTTAAATGCAAGTCTAGTAAACTTAGTAGTTACATTATATAACATCTAATAAAGTGTAAACAAGTACTGTTATATCTGTTTCTTAATTTCACAATTAACTGTTTTATCTCTGAATCATTCTGGCCCTTTCTAACTTATCAATTTATCTCTGTTGTTTATACGTCGTCATCATATTCCCTTATTCCTCTGGTCCTCCAGTGTCGTCAGGTTGTGTTCCATTAACCTCTCCTCAAAGGACATGGCCCTTAGCTCCGGGACTAGTCTTCTTACAAAAACTTAGCACTTTCAAAGAAGACCGCAGACAGAATGCAGCCTAAAGGGTCGAATGCTACAAATCTCTTTCATAGAAAAATATCTTGGGATGAGAATAATATAAAGCACATCCCCTGAGGCGTACGTCAAACAAATAACCATTGCAGCATAAGGGGCGCTGGCAAACCTAAGAATAGCATTTCGACATCTAAGAAAGAAGTCATTCATGACACTGGACTGAATGTTCGTCAAGCCCATACTGGAGTATGTAGCAATAGTATGGAACTCACACCTGGTCAAACGAGTCAAGAAATTGGAGAAAGTGCCAAGTTTTTGCAAGAAGACTAATCCCGGAGCTAATGGCCATGTCCTTTGAGGAGAGGTTAATGGAACACAACCTGACGACACTAGAATGCCAGAGGACGTATAAACAACAGAGAGAAATTGATAAGGTAGACAAGGCCAGAATGATTCAGAGATAAAACAGTTAATTGTAAAATTAAGAAACAGATATAACAGTACTTGTTTACGCTTTGTTAGATGTTATATAGCTTAACTACTAGGTATGCTAGACTTGCATTTAAAAGGTCGGTATTTCAATGAACATTTTCTCGAAACATTTGTTTACATGAAATAGCTATCCATGGCATATGTGTGTTTTAATGAGAATTTCTTTGTATTAAATATATTGGGTTATACAGTGTCTGGAGAATGGGAGCTATTATGAATAGGGTAGCTCTAATTCATTAACACAAAACCTCTTTTCCATTGGACCCATCCGATGAAAGGCTCAGTAACTTTACAATGTGCTTCTCCAATTTCTTCATTAAGTAATCCAAGTGTGTCGTTAGATATAACCAGAATAAAACAAATGTTTTTTTAGGTACCACAAAGTAGGACAAGTGAAGCTATTTCATGTAATGCTCTTCACGATCTTACCCGCTAGAGAGGAACACTATCGCAGTGAAAGTCACCTACTGACTGACAACACGAGCTGTGGTAAGAATCACTTTTGCGATGCAATGACTCAGTCTGCATCCATAAGCAGGTGTACGATGACTCTCAACGTCGCAAGATGCGCGAAGATACTTTACGTCACCAGACGTACCATGATACTACGTCACTAAATGTACAACAATAAGGTGGCGCGTGGACTGGTAGGCAGAGTTCTGGCTTCACACGTTCGTTTCTCGGCAAGGGTGGAAATATTGGGCGTGTTTCCTTACACCTGCTGTCCATGTTCACCCATCAGTAAAATAGGTGGACTGGTGTGGGTCGCATCCTGGGACAAAAAATTACCTAATTTGCCCGAAATGCTGTGCATAACAAGGAGCTTTCTATGCAGTAGTACATAACTGATGTCAGCTAGGGCTGTACACCTTGTACATGTACTTGTAGTAAATAAAGGTATGATTATTATTAATTTTCAGTGGCATCAGGCTCTTCTGGCCTTGTTTACGATAACCCGAGACACACCCATGCGTCACACCTATGCTTCACACGCATGTATCATGCCCACGTGTCACACTTATGCGTCACACCCACTCATCATACCCAGGCGTCACACCCACTCATCATACCCAGGCGTCACACCCACTCATCATACCCAGGCGTCACACATAACCTCTAAAACAACCTGCTCACCGCACACCTTCATCCTTTATCAAGCTCACATAGACAAATATTGTCACACTTAAAGGTTTGCTGCACTTGTCTCGTTTACTCATTATTTTTGGCAATCCTCTTCTTTATCAAAGTCTTCCAACTCCCGTTCATCTCGACTCATTTGCATTATTTGTCTAGTATCTTAACCTGGAGTTTACCTGGAGAGAATTCCAGGGGTCAACGCCCCCGCGGCCCGGTCTGTGACCAGGCCTCATGTTGGACCAGAGCCTGATCAACCAGGCTGTTACTGCTGGCCGCACGCAGTCCAACGTACGAACCACAGCCTGGCTGGTCAGGTACCGACTTTAGGTGCCTGTCCAGTGCCTGCTTGAAGACAGCCAGGGGTTTGTTGGCAATCCCCTTTATGTATGCTGGGAGGCAGTTGAACAATCTTGGGCCCCTGACACTTTTTGTGTTGTCCCTCAACGTGCTAGTGGCACCCCTGCTCTTCATTTGGGGATGTTACATCGCCTGCCGAGTCTTTTGCTTTCGTAGGGAGTGATTTTCGTGTGCAAGTTTGGTACTAATCCCTTGAGAATTTTCCACGTGTATATAACAATGTATCTCTCCCGCCTGCGTTCTAGAGAGTACAGGTTTAGAAACTTCAAGCGTTCCCAGTAATTAAGGTGGTTTATCGCAGTTATGCGTGCCGTGAAGGTTCTCTACACATTTTCAAGGTCTGCAATTTCACCTGCCTTGAAAGGTGCAGTTAGTGTGCAGCAATATTCCAGCCTAGATAGAACAAGCGATTTGTAAAGTGTCAATATGGGCTTTGCATCCCTGGTTTTGAAGGTTCTCATTATCCATCCTGTCATTTTTCTAGCAGATGCGATTGCTACGGTGTTATGGTCCTTGAAGGTGAAATCCGCTGACATGATCACTCCCAGGTCTTTGACATTATTTTTGTGTTAGTTTTGTACTCCGATGAGATTTTAATTTCCTCACGTTTTCCGTATCTGAGTAATTGAAATTTCTCATCATTGAACTTCATATTGTTTTCTGCAGCCCATTTAAAGATTTGGTTTATGTCTGCTTGGAGTCTTGCAGTGTCTTCAACGGTGGACACTGTCATGCAGATTCGGGTGTCATCTGCAAAGGAAGACACGGCACTGTGGCTTATATCCCTGTCTATGTCCGATATAATGATGAGGAACAGGACGGGAGCGAGTACTGTGCCTTGTGGAACAGAGCTTTTCACATTAGCTGCCTCAGACTTTACTCTGTTGACTACTACTCTTTGTGTTCTACTTGTTATGAAATTATAGATCCATCTACCAACTTTTCCTGTTATTCCTTTATCACGCATTTTGTGTGCTATTACCCCATGGTCACACTTGTCAAAGGCTTTTGCAAAGTCTGTGTATATAACATCTGCATTCTGTTTGTCTTCTAGAGCATCTAGAACCTGGTCGTAGTGGTCCAGTAGTTGGGACAGACAGGAGCGACCTGCTCTAAACCCGTGCTGCCCTGGGTTGTGTAACTGATGGGTATCTAGATGAGTGGCGATCTTGCTTCTTAGAACCCTTTCAAAGATTTTTATGATATGGGACGTTAGCGCTATTGGTCTATTTATCTAGTATATTTTTCTAGTGTCTTTGTCTTGTATTTTTTCTAGTATCTTTGTCTTGTATTTTTTCTAGTATCTTTGTCCAGTATCTTTATCTAGCATCTTTGTCCAATATTTTTGTCCAGTATCTTTGTCTAGCACCTTTATCTAGCATCTTTGTCCAGTATTTTTGTCTAGTACCTTTACCTAATATCTTTGTCTAGTACCTTTACCTAGTATCTTTGTCTAGTATCTCTGTTAATTATTTTTGCCTAGTACCTTTATCTTGTATCTTTGTGTCGAATTTGCATCTAGTATCTATGTCTAGTATCTTCATCTAATACTTTATCTAGTATCTTTGTTCAGTATCTTTGTCTAGCACCTTTATCTTGAATCTTTGTCCAGCATCTTTGTCTAGTACCTTTATCTAGTATCTTTGTTTATTATTTTTGTCTTGTATCTTTGTCTCGTATCTTCATCTAGTATCTTTGTCTAGTATATTTATCTAGTACTTTATCTAGTATCTTTGTCTAGAATCTTAGAGTGACATTTTTATCGACCATCAAAGTTTCGTGTTTAATTCGTCATAACACAACAAAGGTTTCGTTCGATTGCTTTCAAATTTTCATCACTAATGAGCGATAATTCGTGAAAAAAATTCAGGTGACTAGTGGCATGTGCCGGTGTCCTGTGGTGGAAATACTGCGACTTCTTCCAGGATTCCCTTCAATTAGTACAGTCAATTTTAAGAACACATTGGCTTCAAATTGTCATAAACGTTCGTAGAATTTATGAAGATGGAGAGTGAAACTGAATTATGTGTGAGTGAATAGTATCCAATTGTGTGCGGTAAAAAGAGTGATGTTTTCATTTGGGTTAAGGGACCAGTGCGGCAATTTCGGTTAGGATTTTTATTTATCGTCCGATTTTTTTATTTTGGTGTACGTTTAGAAGCATATATGTAACATATTATGACAAAGTTTCAATAAGATACGTAGTTGAACTTATCTCTTTCGAATGGATTCAGAATCTTTTGACTGATAACTCTAGAATGCCTCTTCTGACAGGCCTTAAAATTTCAGCCATAGTTTGTTTTCCATAATGCAATATGTGTGTTGCATAAGTAATAATTGCAAATTCCATTAAATAATTGATTTTAATTTCAATTCAATAGATAAAAGGCCTCTTCCAAATGTTAACACATTCGATTAGTATAAGACTCTACAGGAGCCAATTTTTAATTTTTCTGTCGCTAAAAGCATGAAATCGTTGGATTTAGATCAGTTACTAAAGAATGCCTTCTCTGATTGTCTTCAAACTTTCAGTGTTGTTCGACTTTATGAAGAGAAAAGTTGGCTTTAATTTTTAGCTTAATATATTTTTTATTGGATCTGCCGACATTATCTTGGGTGAGAACGCAACTCTGACACTGTTGGTGGGTTGAAGTGAACAATTAATACAGCACTGAGGCTCCATTATTATTATAATCATAACTAAGCACTAAATCCATAAGGCGTCATACAGCGTTGCAGGGTAACTTAGACTATCTTGGGAAGTAACATGAGAGGGGATAGGAGAGGAAGTAACTTGAGAGGTGACAGAAGAGGAAGTAACTTGAGAGGGGACAGAAGAGGAAGAAATTTGAGAGGGGAGAGGAGAGGAAGTAACTTGAGTGGGGACAGAATAGAAAGAAAATGTATGAGTAGGTGGCTGAACCTCCACACTAGTAACATACAATATGAGGTGAACGACTAGATGCAAAGACAGGAAAAGTAAAATGTTTCGGATTGATTTGTGATTGAGGGGTTAAAGGAGATGTTTCCTTTGGTGATGCTTTAGACATTGGAGAAGTAGGGATGCGACGTGATGGTTTAGTTGCGGGAGGCTGGGAAGACGGAAACATGCGAACGAGAACACAGTAGGAGGCGACAAGGTAGGAATTTCGGAGCCTAAACCTGCAGAAGAGTTAGACACAGAGGTGACTGTTGAAAGTATGACTACAGGAGAGTGTGAAAATAGGTACACCCGAGATTGTAGGCCGTCTAGTAACTCTGGAACAGATGAGAGCCTGATATGGCATAAGACAAACCTCTTTCTCTTCGATCCAGAAAAAAAATTCATTCCTTTAAGAAAACCTGGCAACAACGAGAATAAGCTGGCTGAGCTTCATTACAATTAAGACAAGAGGGAGAGTGACTACAGGATGAATTGCTATGGTCAGCAGCCCCACAGATCGGGCATTCTTGCCATTGCCCTGCAATATTTCGTTGGATGGCCAAAGTGCTTGCAATTTCTACATAGTTGTGGTGTAGTCTTGTTACAAATCTTTGAACTTTCTCTAATTTCTTGACGTGGTTGACCAGGTGTAGGTTCCAAACTGGTGCTGCATACTCCAACATGAGCCTTACGTATGCGGTGTACAGAGTCTTGAACGATTCTTTACTGACGTATCGGAACGCTATTCATACGTTTGCCAGGTGCCCAAATGCTGCAACAGTTATCTGCCTGATATGCGCCTCAGGAGATGTACTCAATATTATACTCACCTTAAGATCCTTTTTCTTGAGTGAGATTTGCAGTCTTTAGCCACCTAGCCTATGCTCTGTCTGCGGTTTTATTTGCACTTCCCCGATATTTATGACTTTGCATTTGGTACAGTTAAATTCTAGAAGCCAGTTGCTGGACCAAGCTTGCAGTCTGTCCAGGTATCTTTGTAGTCCTCATCATCCAATTTCATTCTCCTCATTAACTTCACATCATCTGCAAACAGGGACACTTCTGAGTCTATTCTTTCCGTCATGTCTTTCACATATACCAAAAACAGCACTGGTCCTAGAACTAACCCCTGTGGAACCCTGCTCGTGACAGGCGCCCACTCTGACACCTCGTCACGTACCATGACTCGTTGTTGCCTTCATGTCAGGTATTTTCTGATCTACTGCAGTGCCTTTCCTGTTATGCGTGCCTGATCCTCTACCTTTTGCACTAATCTCTTGTGGGGAGCTGAGTCGAAGGCTTTCTTGCAGTCCAAGAAAACGCAATCTACCCTGGTACTTGCTTCCGTTACCTTGTCATAAAACTCCAGTAGGTTTGTGACGCAAAATTTCCGTTTCCTGAAACCGTGCTGGTTGTCGTTTATAAGCTTATTCCTTACTAGGTGCTACACCACTCTCCTCCTGATAATCTTCTCAATGACTTTGCATACAATACATGTCAGTGAAACTGGTCTGTAGTTTAATGCCTCGTGTCTGTCTCCTTTCTTAAAATATGGGACTATATTTGCCGTCTTCCATACCTCAGGTAGTTGCCCAGATTCAATGGATGAGTTGAAGATTGTTGTTAGTGGCACACACAACAAGTTGTCCGGTGTAAGCGCCTTTGAAGTATCAAGTTCACTTAGCAGCTTCTTCACCTCCTCGTTTGTGTGTATTTCTTCCAGCACTTGTTGGTATGTCCCTTGTTGGTGTACCTCCTTATTCTGACTTCTCGGAGTCCTTTCTGTCTCCACTGTAAATACTTATTTAAATCTCATGTTGAGCTGCTCACATATTTCTTGGTCGTTTCTTGTGAGCTCAGACATTCCTTCCTCAACCTGATTACGTAGTCCTTGACTGTTGTTTTCCTCCTGATGTAGCTATACCTCAGCTTCGGGTTAGACCTGACTTTCGATGCTATGTCAGTTTTGTACTGTCGCTGGGCTTCCCTCCGTATCTATGCATACTCGTTTCTGGCTCTTCGACTAATCTCTTTATTTTCCTGGGTCCTTTGTCTTCTGTACTTTTTCCATTCTCTAGCACATTTAGTTTTTGCCTCCTTACATCTTTGGGTGAACCAAGGGCTCGTTCTGGTCTTCCCATTATTTATGTTGCCCTTGCGAACAAACCTCTCATCTTCCTCCTTGCATTTCGTTGTCACATAGTCCATCATTTCGTTTACTGATTGTCCTACCAATTCTCTATCTCACTGAACTTCTTGCAGGAAGTTCCACATGCCTATGTAGGCCCCTCTTTCATAGTTTGGCTTTTCCTGTCCTACTCCTGTTACCCTCTCCAATTTTAACTCTACTTTGTATTTAAAGCTCTGAGGGGCCTTTCATATGTGATGTCCTCAATGTCCGAGCTACTCTCTCTCTCTGGTAGTTTCCCTAACATGTTGATGCATGGGGATTTCCAGTGTGTGTGTGTGTGTGTGTGTTGGTCTAGTTCCTGGCCACTGGTACCAGTACCAGAGTTGGAGTGTGTGTTGCTCTAGTTCCTTGTCCTGGTACTAGTACCAGAGTGTGATGTTCTAGTTCCTGATCCTGTTGTTCTAGTACCTGGTCCCTAGTGTCATGTAGGGGGGTAAGGAATGGGTTGATAATACGGGGAATATGGGAGTAAAGGGAGGGAGTGAGTAGGCAGGAGAGGTGAGTCGTGTGAGGAGCGGAGGTAATGTGAGGTCACTGTTGACTACACCATCACCTCTCATTACCACCTAACACTACTCACCCTCTCAGTACTTGAAATAAAATAATAAAATAAAGTATAATACTGGGGACAGTGTATATTATTATTCCACTCAAACACAGTTTATTTAAGTCCTTGTACAATAATATATTTGGGAACAGGAGAACACTATTGGGTTTAGATAAATGGGGATTGTACAGGGAATACAATTAACTGACGAAACAGAATATAACTTACAATATGGTTCAGAGGACAGTTTACCACCGGAACTCAGCCACACTTCTAGCCACAGGTCCCAAGACCTCCAACAGTCTCCTCCAGAGACTCTCCAGCAGCTCTCCCTCCCAGAGCTCTGCACACCGGCAGCCGCTCTGCTAGAATCTCGTGCCCAGAGCTCTGCACACAGGCCAGAGCTCTGCCCGAATGTCCCTCTCTAGTTGTTTCCTCGGCCTTATATGGTCCTCCAAGCATCCCACCAATGAGGAGTGCACCACGTGCTTTGACCTGACGCCGAAACCTGACGCTAGTCCAAAAGCCAAAAGACCTGAGACTTAAGTCGAGAGGCGTGTCTGACAGCTATTTACGAAGGGCAGGTGTGGCTGATTAGGTAGACCTCACAAGCACACTGACTTCATCACACTAGTACTAGTACCAAAGTATGTAACTGTGTGTTGCTTTCGTTTTTAGTTAATGGTTCTAGTACAAGATTGTGTGTGTGTGTGGATCTAGTTCCTGGTCCCTCATACTAGTACCAGAGTGTTTGTGGCTATAGTTCCTTCTTCCTGGTACTAGTACCAGATTGTGTTTGTGTGACCCTAGTTCCTGGTACCTCATACTAGTGCCAGAGTGTTTGTGGATATAGTTCCTTCTTCATGGTACTAGTACTCACCTAATTGTGGTTGCAGGGGTCGAGACTCAGCTCCTGGCCCCGCCTCTTCGCTGTCTGCTACTGGGTCTCTGCTCTCCCTGCTCCATGAGCTTTATCATACCTTGTCTTAAAACTATGTATGGTTCCTGCCTCCACTATATCTTTCTCTAGTCCATTCCACTTCCTGACTACTCTGTGGCTGAAGAAATGTTTCCTAACATCCCTTTGACTCATCTGAGTCTAGTACCAGATGGTGTGTGTGGCTCTAGTTCCTGGTCCCTCATACTAGTACCAGAGTGTGTGTTTGTGGTTATAGTTCCTTCTTCTTGGTACTAGTACCAGATGGTGTGTGGCTCTAGTTTCTGGTCCCTCATACTAGTACCAGAGTGTGTGTTTGTGGCTATAGTTCCTTCTTCCTGGTACTGGTACCAGATGGTGTGTGGCTCTAGTTCCTGGTCCCTCATACTAGTACCAGAGTGTGTGTTTGTGGCTATAGTTCCTTCTTCCTGGTACTAGTACTAGATGGTGTGTGGCTCTAGTAACTGGTCTCTGATACTAGTACCAGATGGTGTGTGGCTCTAGTTTCTGATCCCTCATACTAGTACCAGAGTGTGCGTGGCTCTAATTTCGTGTCCCTGGTACTAGTACCTGAGTATGTGATTGTGTGTGTGGCTTTAGTTCCTGATCCCTGAAAGTAGTAACAGGGTGTGTTTAGCTCTAGTTTCTGGTCCCTTGCACTAGTGTGTGTGGGTGGGGGGACAAGTTCCTGGTTTCTGGACTAGGACCAGAATGTGTTTTGCTTTAGTTCCTGGCATTTGGTTCTAGTATCAGAGTGTTTTTCTAGTTCCTGGTCCCTGGTATTAGTACCAGTTACCATTTTGTCCTAGGCACATGTCGATTAGACACTAGGCCTGTTGTGTATATATGTGTGTGTGTAAGGAAACACTTCGAAATGTTTCGGCCCCGCCGGGAATTGAACCCGGACCCTCCGTGCGTGAAGCAAGAGCGCTAGCCACCATGCCATCGGGGCAGTTTGAGTGTGTGTGTGTGTGGTTCTAGTTCCTGGTTCCTAGTACTAGTACCACAGTGTGTCTCTGTGTGTGGCTCTCGTCTCTAGTACCTGCTACTAGTTCAAGAGTATGTGCTTGAGTGTGTACTCACCTAATTGTGGTTGCAGGGGTCGATTCATATCATGGCCCGGCCTCTTCACTGATCCCTACTAGGTCACTCCCTCTTTGCTCCGTGAGCTCTATCATACCTATTAAAGCTATGTATGGCTCCTGCCTCCACCACCTCCCTTTCCAGACTATTCCACTTCCTGACAACTCTGTGACTGAAGAAATGCTTCCTAACATCCCTGTGACTCATCTGAGTCTTCAACTTCCAGCTGTGACCCCTTGTTGCTGTGTCCCATCTCTGGAACATCATTTCCCTGTCGACGTTGTCGATTCCTCTCAGTATTATATACGTTGTTATCATGTCCCCCGTCTCTTCTGTCCTCCAGTGTCGTCAGGTCAACTTCCCTTAACCTCTCCTTGTAGAACTTGCCCCTTAGCTCCGGGACTAGTCTCGTTTGCAAACAAGACTAGTTCCATTTCGGCATTTCGGCAAATTAGGTCAGTTTTTTCCCAGGATGCGACCCACTCCAGTCGACTAACACCCAGGTGCCCATTTTATACTGGTGGGTGAACAAGGACAGCAGGTGTCTTATGAAAACACGTCCTAATGTTTACCAGCCGTACCGAGTGTGCTAGCGATCGAGCTATGGGTGTGTGGCTCTATTTCCTGGTCCTTGATACTAGTATGAAATGGTATGTGGATGTAGTGCCTCGTCTATGGTACTAGTACCAGATGATGTGTGGCTCTAGTTCCTGATCCTGGGTGCTAGTACCAGATTGTGTGTGGCTCTAGTTCCTGGTCCCACACTCTATTTGGGACTAGTACCAAATAGTGTGTGGCTTGACGGATACACCAGGGTTAACTGGAGGCATACCTCTTGATATTTGTCGACCATCATTTTGTAAACATGAGCCATACGAAATTTGACAAAGATTCGATTCGTTCCATTAAGCGACACTCCATATAAAGCTTCATTGTCAATACTGTAGGTATCTCTGAGGATAGCAGCCAACAGCAGGGATGCAGTCGATCCATCGATTGAGCCTCGGACGAGCTCCAAACAGACGGTGTTTACTCGGCGCCGATTTGGCGTCGTCATTTTGCTCTGACTGAAAAGCTCCACATGTGGCCACCAGGGGCAGAAAGAGCGCACATCCTCTCAATACGG
Source organism: Cherax destructor (assembly GCA_009830355.1). Lineage (NCBI taxonomy): Eukaryota > Metazoa > Arthropoda > Malacostraca > Decapoda > Parastacidae > Cherax > Cherax destructor. Next base: position 25,002 of record WNWK01003073.1, read on the forward strand.
AGGGTGAGAGAGGAATGAATTTCGAAGCAAGTCTTGAAGCCAAGAGTAGTGGGCTTCTTTCTTACAAATTGCTTGAAATTGAACGGAGATTGCTGCACTTTTGACATCATCAACGTACTACATGTATTTATTAAACATGTCAGCATCTGTTCAAGATGCTTAATTTTTTTCTGCAAGTTTGTTATAATTGGGGAAGGTCAGGCGAATTCAATGCCTCTCCAGAGGAAGACACTTCTGAGTTAGTTCTCTTTTAACACATATTCGCTTAACAGGTACATTGGTTAAATTTGTTTTCTATGTTGGTGCCTGTGGCATGACTGCCTCATCATGCATTGTAGGTAGATCCTGTGCATCTAACTCATCTCCAGCTTCCAGGGGGTTACATGTGTGGTGTCCGTCTGACTGTTGTAGATGTGTGTATTGGGAAGAGTAACATGCTCATCCCAAAATTCACGTGTAGGCGTAGGTATAGGTAGTGCCAGATCAGTAGCTCCACATGTGATAGCAAGGATGGCTAGCTCCTCCACAACTGGTGTGTGTGATGACATTCTGGTATCACCAGAATCCTTTGCAAGGAGGTTGGACTCCTCCACACTTTGCAGAGGTTCAGTCTCAGATCTGGTTGTGGTAGACTGGATGGCTTCATCCTTAGTTGCCATTAAAGAACTGTTATCAGGTTTACGTCGAAGGTTGTTTGGGTTCCGACTGCAGTCCTTATGGGAAACTGTAACCCCAACTTCTTTACAGTTAATACACTTAATTAAGATTTTGGCTGTCAAGGCCTACTGTGCATTCTCTAGTGGAATGTTTCACAGCACACTTACCACATCAAGAATGTAGTATTCCACAGTCTACTGCAACATGGCCATAGTGCTGGCATTTGTACACTTCGGTACACTTAGGTACACTTCGATGGGTAGGAAACGTAGGCCAGGCACCCAGATATTTCGGGGGAGGGGCACAGGGCCTACCCAACTGGCAATAGTTTGGGATCTTCCTTTAAGTCTTTTAGGCTTGATGATATGCTCACTTAAGAGTCAGATGGGATGGGTCCATGTCGAGAGGGTATTCAGAGATTATGATACTGACTCATTTTTTAAAGTGGTGAGTGTCTGATGGAGGGCGGAGCAGCTGAATACTCCCATAAGATGTATTAAGTAGATTATTGATCAGTTCTTTATTCTGTTCCACAAACATAAAGTTGTGTGAGCTATTTCTAAACTGGAGCCTTGTCTTAGGATGTTTCTTTACTGCTTCCATTAGTTATGCACACCTACCCTGCAGCAGGGTGTTGTCAGCGAAGTTCAGTTTAACACATTCTTCCTTTGAAGAAAGGCTTCTTGCACCCTGTGTACACCAAGGACGTTTAGTTTCACATTGCCTACGAGTCAAGTGAGTCTGACTAAGTCGGCGCTCTAGCCCTTTCTCACTTTTTCTCCTTTATTTACTTTTAAAGGTCTGGAAGCAATCATCAATTCCATCACCTGCAGAAATATGTTCCTCTATGACAGTTGCCATATTTGCAGGTGATGATATCTCGTGTAAGACTCACAACGCAAAAAATCCTCGCTTACCTTCCACTTATGGCTTATGCAAGAGGAAATATTTACTATAAAGTCAGAAGTCTATAATAGATCATATGACACAAGTGTTCAATGAACACTTCGAATTATACTTAACTCAGGTTACTACTACTTAATACGATACACACCTCACTAAAAATACATTTAGAGCCTTCTTGTATGGCTGTTAATAATATGGTACATATAATGGATGGTACAGACAAGGTCTTACACCTACTCACAAAATACAAAGATGGAGAGAGAGAGAGAGAGAGAGAGAGAGAGAGAGAGAGAGAGAGAGAGAGAGAGAGAGAGAGAGAGAGAGAGAAGTAGGTAATATTGATCATAAAATTAGAATTCTGACATATATCACATTAAACAAAAAGGTTCAAATTCAATGATGACTTCCACTTGAGTCAATTCTGGATACTGCCACCTAATATACCTCACTGAAATAATAATATTGCAGACATCACAATGATGGTGAAGACAACCTCTGACACCCAAGACCAAATTATAAAGAAAACTACTTTAGAGAGAGTATAAAGTGAGTTGCAGCAAAGAAGACATTAAACAAAGTAGTTAATACATGAACTTGTATAAAAGGAGACATTAAATAAAGAAATTTGATCAGAGAACAAGCACAGTTATTTAACTTACTGCACAGATGTACCTTTGAGGCAGTGCCAAGAAAACATACACAGGTGCTACAAGTATACAGAGGAATCAATGGAATGTTCTCACATACATCAAGGTCTGCAAAGTCAGATTAGCACTGAATACATATATATACCCATATATACATACATACACATACACACACACTTATACATAACACCAGGAGCTTACATGCAATATATAGGTTACGCTATGTATGTTGCAATGACAATGAGATAAATCACTCTGCCCGACTTCCCTGGGCCATCCTAGGTAACTCACACATTACTATGTGTACATGCATGTATGTATGTATGGGTGTTTGTTCAGCTGTACGTAGATGAACTGGTACCAAAACAAACTCACTTACACACACGTTGCCATGTATGCCAACTGTTATCACGTACACCAAGTGCACACACCACACACACGTTACAATGTATGATAACTGTTATCACGTACACCAAGTGCACACGCCACACACGTTACAATGTATGACAACTGTTATCACGTTCACAAAGTGTACACACCACACACACGTTACAATGTATGACAACTGTTATCACGTACACAAAGTGCACACACCACACACACGTTACAATGTATGACAACTGTTATCACGTACACCAAGTGCTCACACTATCACTTAGAATACACTTCTGCTGATACTGACTTAACCTATATATAAATTCCACACGATAGCATCCTTAGGTCTCTTATATATCTGTGAAACACCGACGAGATTAGTAGCATTCTTGTCCATGAATAGTATGAGTAGGGAATCAGCTGATGTTTACTCCAGCCAGACGACCACTGTCAGCGCCATCTGTCGCCGCCACTACAACTAGTCCTTTTAAAGCTGGGCGCAAGAAATCTAAAACTTGCCTTCAGTTTTGTCGCGCCTGGAGGCATCAACCGGTTTTGCACACAATATCTAGATGTATTAACACTCCAATGCTGCCATCTGTAGGCCTACCCATGTCAGTGAGATGCCACTCTGAGATGCCCTCACTTCCCCGGCTCCCGTGGACCTACACCATTCGAACAATAAAGTACATCTAGTTTAAATTGTGGCAGAGAGGCGGCGAGAGAAAGCAGAGCACTGCATTTGAGGGGACACTGAACGTTAACGCATGAACTTTTTTATTTATGGTCCGATATCTTTCATTTTTTTTGTACGTAAAGAAGCACCTGTCTAGTATTTTTGTACCAAGTTTCAAAAAGATAGCCCATCAAACAACTGAGAGAAAAAATATTTACCAAATTTTTACCAAACATCATATATAAAAAATCCTCCTGTCGTAGTGGGACTTGTAGAAGCTGTTTTGGCATCACCTACGCATAAAACAATGCTAATCTGAAATTACTGTGAAACTAATTACTGTAATTTATTCTATCTTCATTTCTAAAAAAAAAATAAAGTTTGTATGTTTTTGACATTTTGGAAAATATCTGACTTTTACCTCACATAAATCAAAAACTAATTATGACATCTCAAAAAACTATTCACCATTAATTAATACAACCTTTCTTTTATGTTCTCTGTGTATTTCATTTCATTCCTATGATTATTATAGACGCTAGGGCAATATATAAATTAATAACTTACTTCCGAGATAATCCGCGCGGAAAGTCGCGCAACAATTTTTTTTTTTTTTGAGCAAAATAGCATTTTTCTCAGCTTTATCTTGCATTACGAGTGTATATCATAGTTAGCCCTATACGTTTTCTTTAATACAAGTCCCCTAGTGGTAAAAGGGTAACCCCCCAAGAAAACCCATCCACAGGGAAGTAATATTATACTCAGAGGTGGTGATCATATTATGCCACATATTATTCATTCTGGAGTATTTACCATGTTTATTTGTTATTTATATTGTCTATTATGTCATATTAGATCAATTGTGATAGATATAAAAGCCGTAGTATTGATAATAGCGTTATATTGAACCATATTCTTCGGTTATCCTGAGACAGGAATTTCTGCTGACGCAATCTAATGTTCCCAGACGGATCCTGATTGGCTCCCAGACTATGCATAAGCTCCGCCCACTCTGTTATGATGCCAAATCGTCAATTATTATATAAGTAAGAATAATACAATAAATTAAGGAAAAATATCGGGGAAAAAAATACGAAAATTCACGACATGTCAGCCGACCTGCTACGGGTTGTTGGCGTCACCATGTGTGTTATAAACGACCATAATTCCTTGTAGGATGTCGTAGAACAATGATTCTTGTACATAAATAACAAAAAAAGGCACACTACCGTGACTGGAACAATACGCACACAACCCGCACATATACCATTGTGTAGCCAGAGAGTTACTCTATTTTTAAATATGGTTAACAATTTTCGAATTTTTTCGATTTTTTGTATTCCTCTCGCGTGGCGGGCGGCTGTCAAACCCCCCTTGAGTCCCTGAGGGAAGGTAAGGAGAGGAAGGAGGGGTTGTGGGTGTTGATGGCACTTGGGGATGCAGGCAGCGGTGGGTGGATTGCTAGGTGTTGCCTGTAGAATGAGCTAGCCTGGGCTCTAATACTTTTTACTCCACCGCAACGGATCGAAGAGTAAAAAGGAAGAGGTTAGCTAGCTGTGAAGGCAGGAACACTTATTCCACCGTAATATAATAACCACTACCAGCGCACTGTTGCCTCCTGGCTACCCACCTTCCTCATACATTCCTCAGCCATATTAGGCCTACGTTGTTACTGATGCTCGCACACCTCCCTGGTTCAGCAAAATCCGTCTTTACTGGGTGCTATGGTAAAGGCTGAGAGTTAAGAGTACAGGAGAAGAGGAGGGTGAAGGAGGCACATTCACCTCTCTTCACAAAGTCAATATGGGTGAAAGTTACAAGCAGGTGATGTAGTGCCTCTCTCAAGGTCATTGACTGAGCCAGAGTTCTCAAGAGTAACCAAACACTGCAATACTCGTGCAAATAGTTACTCCAAACTTGAAGAACTTGAAGAATGTTTCAGTGTGTGCACACCTGGGTTACCAACTCATGTAGGACTGCAGAGTCGTGTTTATTCCTCAGTTTGGTAAAGGAATGCGGTATTCAGAGGCACGAGTAACAGTGGACTAGCAAAATTCGCCTCTACACTGTACGTTCATAGAGGCGAATGGCTGAGGTCAACTGAAAGGAAGAGGGGGAGCAGAGGCCTGATGCCCTTTTCAAAGGGAAAACTATTTCAAGTGTTTCACTAAGTATATCAATAGTTACAACTCACACATAAGAGTTCTCACAACACTGCAGCTGTGATCCAACAGTATGAGTTTTAATGATGACTTATCAGTCGGGAGAAATGGGTAGGCCTGCATGTTAATGTCAAGATCCCCCCACTACACGTCTGCTCCCCTCAACCACTCAGCCGAAACTGTCATTGTCTTCGTCGGTGAAGGAGTGTGTTAGTTACTGTATAGGCGCGGGCGTAGCGCCGAAGAGCTGGCGAATCTTACTCCAGGTCGATGTTTGTATTGGTTAGCCTGAAAAATATGTTATTTTCATAACTCGCTTTTGTGCTGGGCGATTAGGTTGATAAATTCCCGCCTCATCCCCTGCAGTATACCAAGTGAGGGTTGTTCACTCTGCTTGGTAATTTTTCATTTTATCCTCAGTTTCCTGGTTGGTTTGTACTGCTCAAATATCTTTGATGATGTTAGTTCGCAGCATGCATGGGTGGCATCTGAGATGCTTTCGTGTAGTGAGCTGATTACCTTGTCTTCAGCAGTTGATTGCTGGTTCTCAAACAAAACAGTATTCTCATTGCCTAGGTAGTTCCTGAATGGGTCAAAGCCTAGGGTTTTTAGGTTGTTTTGGTGTAGTGGGTACTCGGTATGGTAAAGTCTGGAGTTTTATTATGACAGGAATGTGGTCCAATCCGACATTTCCGCCAGGAAGAACTCTGCAATGGTATAGGTCGCAGTCTCGGTAGGTAACGACAACGTCGGGTGTCCTCGAGTACGGGGCCCACATATGACTTGAAGAGTGGCCCTAGAAACTAAGATTTCTTGCTAACATTAGATTTAATAGCTACTTTCCCTTATGATCATCTTGTGGTTGGGCAGCACCACAGTTGAAGAGAGTGGGTTGATGGTCATAAATATTCCCTGCAAGGACCAGTGGGCACATTTCTACTGAGTATCCGGTATAGGAGGGTTGACTCTATGTACGGTTGTCTTTGACATAAATATCAAAATCCCACCATTAGCTTGTCATTTGAGGTCATCAGTTCTATAGCTAAAACGTTGTGTTCGTCAATGTGGACGTTACAAAATGCATATCCTTGTTTCAATAGAACAGCGACCCCACTGTGGGGCCCTCTAGCTTTCTCGAGTGTTGAATAACCTCGCAGCTTAATATGCTGGTCTGGTCTGGCAGCTGTCTCATTAAAAGGATGATGTCCGGGTTGTGGTTATAGAGTTCAACTTCTTGGAGGTAGAGGTTTTTGAAGAAGCGTCGGTTGTTAAATAGTGATCCCCATTATTTCGTATGTTTTGCGTTGTTGCTGAGTGCAGGCTGTTGGTGTCTGAGATTATAACTAAATGTTGCTTGCGTGCTATCCCTATTTGACTCATCAAAGATGGAGAGATAGTCCCGAGTAGTATTCAGGGTCCAGTATAGTTGGTCAACTTTATTGCTGCTGGTGTTGGTGACATTGATTGATATATCAACCTCTTCGTCTGAGCCCAGGAACATGTCAGATACCTCGTTCACTTTATGCACTGGCTCTTCGTTCTTGTCAACACCAGTGCACATCCATGACCCTGTCGATCGAAGACAGTGGGGCATGGTTAGAGTGCGTAGAACTGGTTGCACAGTTTCTATACAATTCCGGGCAGTATTGGAACCTGACTGGTCGTTTGGGTCAGCCTCTATTGCGGCGATTTCTACATCAGAGTCTGCTGCAAGTGTAGGGGACCGTAATTTCCTTGATGGCCTTTGTTACTGTTTCAACCAGGTTTTCCTGCACAGGTGGACCTTGGTTATGACACATCAGTTGACATGATGCGGGTGCATGAGGGGGGAATATTCTCTCTGGCTTGAGGGGGATGACTCATTAATGTGCACACTCTCTCTGGGATGATCATGGGAGTGAGTCCATTTACCATAAACAGGTCGTTGAGATCGGTCGAGCAGAACTGGAGGTTTTTATCTGTATTTTTTTCGGTCATCATAATCATTATGGCTGTTTTCATTTGGAATTCTGCAGAGGACCAGGGGGACATAGGGCAAGAGGATGGTCCTAGAGCTTAGTGCATACTAGGGTTATGATGGGGGAGTGATGATGGGTTGGAGGTTTATGAAGTGTTGGTAGACAGCGAGAGAAGCAACGCCAGAACTAGAGAAACTTGTAAAGGAAGAGTCAGGAAGCATTGTGGATGATGCCTGACATCATCCACAATGCTCACGGTGAGTGGCATTTTTAGTGTTCACCAGTTTCTTTTCGTCCAGGAGTTTCTGGATTGCAATTTTCATATTGGGAAAACAGTGTGGTGCTTCCTCTTGCGTAGGGCACACTTAGGGTTGTTCTTGTTGGGGCATTCCCTGTAAACATGCTCTCCAAACAGTTTTATGGATGGGGCATTTATTTGTGTTAAAGTTGAACTCTAAACATTCGTACCATTGTTCAATATTTCCGTATCTTTTCCCGGAGATTTGTTTGGTATGCACCTGGTTCCAAAGCATTTCATTACATTACTTATTCTTCACAGAATTTGTTGACAGCATCTCATGCATTCTCTCATTTGCTATCCTTTACATTCATTCACCACTCTCTTTAACCTCTCTTTTTCTCTCCATATACACCTCCGTCCTTATAATATCACTTCTATTTTGAAAATAACCTCCAGTATGCTAAAAAAAATTCTCTTACTACTTTCTTCACCTCGTCATTCCACCAGTCACTACTCTTCCCGACCTCACCCACCCTCCTATATCAACAGACTTCTATTAAACATTCTAAAACTCCATTCTTAAATCTACCCCATACCTATTCAGCCTCATTGTCTATTCTCTCCTTGAACATCTTTTTACCAATAGTTGCTTATAACTTACCCTAACTGCCTCTTCCTTTAGTGTATAAACCTTCACCTCTCTATTACTTTCTGATACCATTTTCTTGGAACCCCATCTACATTTTACTCGCACTGTAGCTACAACAAAACAATTTTATGATATATCTGATTCCCCTCCATAAACTTCCTTAAGCCTGCCCATCAACGTTTGATTAACCGTAACACATAGTTCAAAAAGCCACTGTCATTACATTCTATATCGTATAACGTATATTTATCTTTTTTTTTTCTCAAAATATGCATTACCTATTATCAAACCTCTTTCTAAATCAAAGAACCCCATTATTATTTATCCCTTGCGCCCCAAACTTACTTTCCACTCTCACTATTACTGTTTCTCCCACTTTGCCATTCAGTTTCCCCACCACACTTACTCTCTATCACTTAGTCAAAAACTTTCTAAAGACTCATTTAACATCTCCCAAAATCTTTCTCTCTCTCTCTCTCTCTCTCTCTCTCTCTCTCTCTCTCTCTCTCTCTCTCCCTGATGACTGATGTTTAGGCTGCCTGTGGAGGCCTTGAGCTGTTCTTTGAGGGAAGCAAATGTGACCCAGCACACCCATTGTGTACATGGATAAGGCCACTCCTATTGAGCACTCATTATGCTCAACACATCTGAAATGTGACATTTTTTCTCATTGATAGGTGCACTGTTTTCCTGGCTTTGTGGCTTGCTAGCTGTAACATCCTCTGCCATCCCTCAATCTGTCGGGTAAACCTGAACTGGAAGGAAAAAAATCCATGTGGTGAAGACACATTGGATGGGCAGTTCATGCTGGAAGAAGACCTGGAGGAGGTGGAGGAGAGCGTAGTCCCAGATGTTGTGGTTGGCGGCCTCACGGGAATTTAGGGAGGGGGGGGGCAAGGAATGAGCGGGGACACAACCTGAGCCTGGAAGCCTAGCTAGCCATGGCTCCACACTACACAACACGTTACACTCAACATAACCATACACCCTTTATCTCTCTACACAACATGTCACTATGTGCAACACAACCCTTTGCAGAACACTTGGTAAGCCTTCCCTACCAAAACAAAAATCACGATGTGTTATTTGAACACATTTTGCAACATATATGTGGGGGAGGGAAGTGGGGAACATGCACTTATTCTCCTCCTACACCTCTTCTTCTACTTCTTCCAAGTTGTCCTCCTTCCTCATTATCGCCTCCCACCTTTGTGTGTGGAATTTTCTTAATAATATTCCTAAATTCAGCTTGTGTAAATATGAATAATATAATAATTGTGCATTAAAATGTGACGGTGATTTGACCCTTCAATAAATTTGGGTGAAGGAGGGTGTGCAGCAGCCCTGGAGTGTGACAGAGAGGAGGAGGAGCCTTGATGAAGTAATGTGTGAGCACTGGTTGTGGCAAAATTGTCTAGTAATCTGGCGTCATTTATTGCTATAAGTGGGTGTTTCAGCCAAATTTGTAACAGGAACCCATGTTAATGTCCCCTTCTGAAGAACTGGGACAGGAAATTTGTGGGACTTGGATGGTGGAAAATAAGGAAACTACGCTATCACTCACATATGGAAGTACGCCATTGTCCTTTCATTTAGATTTCTCGCTGGTCAGTGTAGGTTTCTAATGTTAGGTAAGCATTGTGGTGTCATCCAACTACAGTAATTAGTTGGTAAGTGGAAACACAAATTTCTTTTCTAATAACACTTTTATATTATATGTGTTGTACAAAAATAATATTCTGTGTATCCAACAAGCCAAATAATATACAGTCCACAATATTTTATAATTTACCATTATTAGTATTAATGTTTAAACCATACCACGGGTGGGGTTCGAACCTGCAGTCACAGAGTCTCAAACCTCCAGACCGTCGCGTTTGCAATCGTGTCATTACGATTTCGTGAGTCATATTAATGTTTAATATTGTAATTATTAACTTAATGTCAGGTCAAGCTATTTTGGGTGAGTAGAGAAAGAGTGGGCATCGAAGGAGTAACAGTCCTGTGACCTACTGTGACTAAGCCCCACTTACTTCAACCAAATTATTTGAATGTAATAATTCAGGTAATACCCTGTAAACCTCATGCAGGAAATTTCTCACATTGTGTATCCACGCTCACTCATCTGGCACTCAACCCTTGATTCTGATGAAAGAAATAAAGCGCAGGGTCTAACTGCACTCCAAAAGAGCTGCAGGTTTGCGTTCTGCTGTGAACATAGAGACAATGTTTGTATATATATATATATATATATATATATATATATATATATATATATATATATATATATATATATATATATATATATATATATATATATATATATATATATATATATATATAATATTTATTTATTTTTTTTTTTTTTTTTCAACAAATCGGCCGTCTCCCACCGAGGCAGAGTGACCCAAAAAGAAAGAAAATCCCCAGAAAGAAAATACTTTCATCATCATTCAACACTTTCACGACACTCATACTTAATCAATGTCTTTGCAGAGGCGCTCAGATATGACAGCTGAGAATAGTTCCTCCCAGCTGTCATTATCCCAGACCCCTCCTTTACAGTGCAGGCATTGTACTTCCCATTTCCAGGACTCAAGTCCAACTAAATCAATTAACTGGTTTCCTGAATCCTTCACAAAATGTTACAACAGCTCGTCAGGTCCCAAAACCATTCGTCTCTATTCACTCCTATCTAACACGCTCACACATGCTTGCTGGAAGTCTAAGCCCCTCACCCACAAAACATCCTTTACCCCCTCCCTCCAACCTTTTCTAGGACGACCCCCTACCCCGCCTTCCTTCCCCTACAGATTTATATGCTCTCCAAGTCATTCTACTTTGATCCATTCTCTCTAAATGACCAAACCACCTCAACAACCCTTCTTCAGCCCTCTGACAAATACTTTTAGTAACTCCACACCTTCTCCTAATTTCCACATTCCGAATTTTCTGCATAATATTTACACCACACATTGCCCTTAGACAGGACATCTCCACTGCCTCCAGCCTCCTCCTCGCTGCAGCATTTGCAACCCATGCTTCACACCCATATAAGAGTGTTGGTACCACTATACTTTTGTACATTCCCTTCTTTGCCTCCATGGATAACGTTTTTTGTCTCCACAGATACCTCAACGCACCATTCACATTTTTTCCTTCATAAATTCTATGGTTAACCTCATCCTTCATAAACCCATCCGCTGATTAGTCAACTCCCAAATATCTGAAAACATTCAATTCTTCCAATTCTCTCCAATGTGATATCCAATTTTTCTTTATTTAAATCGTTTGATACCCTCATCACCTTACTCTTATCTTTGTTCACTTTCAACTTTCTACCTTTACACACCCTCCCAAACTCCTCCACTAACCTTTGCAACTTTTCTTTAGAATCTCACATAAGCACAGCATCATCAGCAAAAATAACTGTGCCAACTCTCATTTTGCATTTAATTCTCCATAATTTAATCCCATCCCTCTCCCCAACACCCTAGCATTTACTTCTTTTACAACCCCATCTATATATATATATCTTAAACAACCATGGTGACATTACACATCCCTGTCTAAGACCTACTTTTACCGGGAAGTAATCTCCCTCTCTCCTACACACCCTAACCTGAGCCTCACTATCTTCATAAAAACTCTTTACAGCCTTCAGTAACTTACTACCTATTCCATACACTTGCAACATTTGCCACATTGCTCCCCTATCCACTCTATCATATGTCTTTTCTAAATCCATAAATGCAATGAAAACTTCTCTACCTTTATCTAAATACTGTTCACATATATGCTTCACTGTAAACACTTGATCTACACATCCTCTACCAACTCTAAAGCCTCCTTGCTCATCTGCAATCCTACTCTCTGTCTTACCTCTAATTCTTTCAATAATAACCCTGCCATACACTTTACCTGGTATACTCAGTAAACTTATTCTTCTATAATTCTTACACTCTCTTTTATCCCCCTTCCCTTTATATAAAGGAACTATACATGTTCTCTGCCAATCCCTAGGTACATTCTCCTTTTTCATACATTTATTAAACAAAAATACCAACCCTCCACACTATATCCCCCCCTGCTTTTAACATTTCTGTCATGATCCGTCAGTTCAGCTGCTTTACCCCTTTTATTCTACCTAATCCCTCACGCACCTCCCCCACACTCACATCCTGCTCTTCTTCACTCCTAAACGATGTTGTACCTCCCTGGCCAGTACATGAAATTACCGCTTCCCTTTTTTCATCGACATTTAAAAGTTCCTCAAAATATTCCCGCCATCTACCCAATACCTCCAGCTCCCCATCTACTAACTCCCCTACTCTGTTTTTAACTGACAAATCCATTCGTTCCCTAGGCTTTCTTACCTTGTTTATCTCACTCCAATTTTTTTTCTTGTTTTCAGCAAAATTTCTTGACAGAGCCTCTCCCATTCTTTAATCTGCTCTTCTTTTGCACTCTCTCACCACTCTCTTCACCTTTCTTTTACTCTCCTTATACTCTGCTCTTCTATTAACACTTCTGTTTTGTAAAAGCCTCTCATAAGCTACCTTTTTCCCTTTTATCACACCCTTTGCTTCTTCATTCCACCACTCACTCCTCTTTCCTCCTGCACTCACCCTCCTATAGCCACAAACTTCTGCCCCACATTCTAATACTGCATTTTTAAAACTATCCCAACTCTCTTCAACCCCCCGTCTACTCATACTTGCACTAGCCCACCTTTCTGCCAATAGTTGCTTATATCTCACCCTAACTTCCTCCTCCCTTAGTTTATACACTTTTACCTCTCTCTTACTTGCTGTTGCCATTTTTTTTGTCCATCTACCTTTTACTCTAACTGTAGCTACAACTAAATAATGATCAGATATATCCGTTGCCCCTCTATAAACATGTACATCCTGAAGCCTACCCATCAACCTTTTATCCACCAATACATAATCTAACAAACTACTTTCCTTAAATAACAAAAAAGGCACAATACCGTGACTGGAACAATACACACAACCCGCACATGTGGGTGGTGGGGAAGGCAGCGTGGGTGGTGAGGAAGGCAGCGTGGGTGGTGGAGAAGGCAGCGTTGGTGGTGGGGAAGGCACCGTGGGTGGTGGGGAAGGCTTACGACGACGTTTCGGCCCGACTTGGATCACAGATGCGGAGAGCATCTGTGATCCTCAGTTTCTTGAAGCAGAAATTTCCACTCTTCATAATTCATTTTCCCGCCTGGGCTACCCTTCCCATTTCATAGACTCTGCTTTCTCTCGTGCCAAACGGACTTTCTTCTCTCCCAAACCTCTACTCCTGAGAACTCTCCAGTCCTCTGCCTTCCCTACATCTCTGGTCTCTCTAATCTCAGCAACTCTCTCCGTTCCTTAGACATCAAACTTACCTTTCGTCAGACTAACACTCTTCGCACTAATCTAGGTCATACCTCCCCTCCCTCCACAGATTCTCCTATTGTCTACTCTATTTCTTGCTCCTCCTGTCCTCTTCAGTACTTCGGAGAAACTGGCCCATCTCTTTCTGACAGACTCAAGGAGCACAAAAATAGTGTTAGGCTTGCCGACACTAATAATGCTCTTTTCTTTCATGTCAGAGATCACAGTCATCCTATTGATTGGTCTTCTGCTAAAACTGTCTACCCTACGTCTAACTTTCATAGTCGCCGTCTGGTTGAATCCTCCCTTATACACAACTTTCCCTGTATGAATCTTAGTCCTGGCTTTGTCTCTGTTGATGCTTTCCTCTCTCATTACATTGTTAAATGCTCTAAACTTCAGAACACCCGTGACTTAACCTGATTCCTTCCCCTTTCATCTCTTCCCCCTTTCCCTTTTTTCTCCTATGGGTTTTCCTTTCTTTCTTTTCTTTTGCCTTGTATTTGTCCTTCATTTTATTCGCCTTTCCTCCCTCTGTGTTCTCGTCCCACCCTTGCGGGCCGCAAGGGTGAATATGACTGTCTCCACTACTACTATTACTACTACTACCTCTTCCACTACTTACTCCATTATTACCCCACTCTCTTGTACCCTCCCCTGTCTGCCTGCCTATAAATACCCCTTCCTCCGTCTCTGTGTGTTAGTGTGACTTTGTAAATGGTCCAAGTCGGGCCGAAACGTCGTCGTAAGCTCCTCCCTTTTATATGTGCGGGTTGTGTGTGTACTTTCCTTACGTGCTATATCATACCTTGTATATTTATTTATCCTCTTTGTCATAAAATATGTATTATTTATTACCAAACCTCTTTCTACACATAGCTCAATTAATGGTTCCCCATTTATATTTACCCCTGGCACCCCAAATTTACCTACTACTCCCTCCACAACATTTTTACCCACTTTAGCATTGAGATCCCCAACCACAATTACTCTCTCACTTGGTTCAAAACTTCCCACACACTCACTCAACATTTCCCAAAATCTCTCTCTCTCCTCTACACTTCTCTCTTCTCCAAGTGCATAAACACTTACTATAACCCACTTTTCACATCCAACCTTTATTTTACTCCACATAATCCTCGAATTTATACATTTATATTCCCTCTTTACCTGCCATAACTGATTATTCAACATTATTGCCACTCCTTCTTTAGCTCTAACTCTATTTGAAACCCCTGACCTAATCCCATTTATTTATCCCCACTGAAACTTTCCTACCCCCTTCAGCTTTGTCTCACTTAAAGCCAGGACATCCAGCTTCTTTTCATTCATAACATCTACAATCATCTCTTTCTTATCATTCGCACAACATCCACACACATTCAAACATCCCACTTGTTTGGTCCCCAAACTATTGTTTGGGGACCATGAAATTGACTCATGTAAGGGTGTGCAACAGGGGGACCCTCTCGCCCTTTCTATTCTGTCTGGTCATCAAGGAAGTCACAGAAGCGCTCTTCAGTGAGCTCAATATCTGGTTCTTGGATGATGGTACCCTAGCTGGCACTACAGAATCTCTCCTAGAGGACATCAGAAAAATTAAAGAAATGGGAGAGAGCCTGGGCCTATCTTTAAACCCCACCAGTTGTGAAATATTAGTGCAGTTTTACCAGGAGCACGAGCCATTGATCCAGCCAACAGCACTCTCCTTTGTGCTACATTTGGGCCCAAAGCCATCGATCTGATCCTAGAAAAAAAAAATCTCTTACCTCAGGACGATGGAATGCAGGATGAAAGACATCCCAAAACTTACCTACTTCCTGAGATGCTCCCCAGCCTTCAATAGTCCGAAACTCAAGGAATATGACTCTCTCCTTAAGACCATGCTAGTGTATTGAATCTTTCCCTCAAAGATGGACAGTGGTTGCAAGCTTCACTTCCAGACAGTCCTGGGGGGCTGGGAGTACGCAAATCCTCCCAGATTGCCCTACCAACTTTCCTATCCTCTTCCATAGCATCAATTGAGTTAATAAAAAAAATTCTTCCTCACAACCTCAGTGACTCAGCAGGAATACAGGACCCTAGCTACGCCAGTGCCATCACTAAATTGGATACTCTTGCTGCTCCAGCACCAAAACCTAGTGCAGCACTGGCCTACAAACAGTCAAGTGGGGATGGCCCAATCGCTGAAAATGAAAAGGTGCTTGCTGTTTAATAATAATAATAATAATAATAATAATAATAATAATAATAATAATAATAATAATAATAATAATAATAATAATAATAAATATAATAATAATAATAATAATAATAATAATAATATATAATAATAATAATAATAATAATAATAATAATAATAATAATAATAATAATAATAATAATAATAATAATAATAATAATAATAATAATAATAATAATAATAATAATAATAATAATAATAATAATAATACCAATAATAATAATAATAATAATAATAATAATAATAATAATAATAATTTTTATTTAGACATGATACAAAGATGTACTACATAGTTCTAGGTATAAATGAGGTGTACATGCCAAAAGCCCCTAATATGCTGAGCATTGTGGACATTCTTAAAATGAATTAACAGTAGACTACATGGTAAACAATTATGGTTGACAATTTACAAAATAAGTATAATTGTGTATTTGAGTTGTGAAATTTGAATATAAGTTGAACATAATAATTTATTAATTGCAGCAATGCAATTAATTAAATCAGATCAGACAAATTAAAATAATTAGTTGTATTGCAATTCCAGTTTATATGTTCATTAGATGAGTTACAAAGAGTACAAGGGAGTGGATTATTTAATTTGTTAATGCTATAGAAACAGAGTTGGCTCAGTATGCATTATTTAAAACAGGTTTTTACATTTAAGTGATTAATCAACTTTGTTGATAATGTTAAATATTGTGCACTTAGGTTTGGGTGAGGTGTTTTTTTTAGCAGCGTTTTGAATTGAGGTACAGGCAGGCAGAGTTTCTTTGGCAATCACAGGTAATGAATTCCAAATTTTCGGGCCTTTAATGTGCATTGAGTTTTTGCATAGTGTTAGATGGACACGGGGAACATCGAGGAGTGATCTGTGTCTTGTGTTATGGTCATGTGTCCTGTTAAGGTTGGTAAGGAGAAGTTTGAGTGGTGGGTTAATATTTGAGTTTAGTGTTCAATGTATGTAATACGCACAGTAAAATGTATGGATGTATTGTATGGTGAGTAAGTTTAGATTTTTTAATATTGGTGGAGTATGTTGTCTGGAGTGTGAATTTGTTATCATTCTAACTGCAGCCTTTTGTTGTTATTAATGGTCTGAGATGAGTTATTGTTGTTGAGCCCCATGCGCAGATTCCATAGGTGAGGTAGGGGTAAATGAGTGAGTGATATAGGGTAAGGAGAGCTGGTTGTGAAACAGTCCCGTATCTTGGATAGTATTCCCACGGTCTTGGAGACTTTCTTGGAAATTTGTTGTATATGTGTCTGAAATTTGAGGCCACTGTCAAGGTGGATTCCTAAGAATTTTCCCTCTGTGAGTTTTGTGATAAGGGACCCGTTTATCATTATGTTAAGTGGTACATTTGTAGGTCTGTTTCCAAACTGAATGAAATAGGTTTTGTCAACATTGAGAGTAAGTTTGTTAGTCATCATCCAGGTAGATATTTTCTGTAATTCAGCATTTACAGTGTTGGCTAGTATGTCTGGGCTTGGGTGAGAGAAAACGTATGTAGTGTCATCTACAAATAGTATGGGTTTGAGTAGTTGAGATGCATTTGGTAGGTCGTTAATGTAAATGAGAAAGAGAAGTGGGCCAAGAACACTTCCCTGTGGGACACCAACTGTAACAGTTTGCTTGGTAGAACTAGCTCCATTTGTGTACACATATTGGCTTCTGTTGCTAAGGTATGATTTTAGGTAGTTGAGGGAGTGCCCTCTTATACAATAGTGTGATAATTTTAGGTGTAACAGATCATGGTCAACTGTGCCAAAAGCTTTACGTAAATCAATGAAGATTCCCACTGGGATTTCTTTTTTCTCAAGGGCGGTGTAAATTATTTCTAACATGTGTATAATGGCATCATTTGTATTTTTATTAGGCCTGAATCCAAATTGACAGTGGTTGAGTACGTTGTTGGAGGTGAGGTAGGAATATATTTGTCTATGAATTAATTTTTCAAAGATTTTGGAGAGAAGTGGTAAGTTAGATATCGGCCTGTAGTTATTCAGGTCTGCTTGATCTCCTCCCTTATGTATTGGAGTGACCCTCGCTATTTTGAGTATTGATGGGAAGGTAGAGGATTCAATGGATTTGTTAAAAAGTGTTGCAATAATTGGTGAGAGAACTTGAGAGGCTTTTTTGTATATATAAGGTGGTAAGTTATTTAGGTCACCTGCTTTGTTTTTTAATGTGTTGATTATAAGTGAAACTTCTATCGGGGTTGGTTGGGGCTAGGAATAGTGTGTTCGGATAGGTACCAGTGAGATAGTCGTTAGGTGGAGTATTAGAACTTGGGATTTTGCTTGCCAGCTTTTTACCTATGGTGGAGAAGAAATCATTGAGTTTGTTTGCTGTTTCAATAGGTGGGAGTAGGGGTTCATCTGGTTTTGTTAGTTTGATTGTTCTGTTTGTGGATATCTTTTTTGTTCCTAGAATTTCAGATAGGGTTTTCCAGGTCTTTTTATATCACCTTTTAAGTTATGTAATCTGTTCTCATAGTACAGTTTTTTGACCTTCTTATCAGACTCGTTAGGTTTGATGAGTAGCGTTTTGTTTGTTCTCTTGATATTTGTCCCATTCTGTACTGTTTTTCATATAGGTGCTTTATATTAATGGACCTGAGTATGCTGGGGGTTAGCCAGGGACTATTTAATCTTTTAGTTGTGATTTGCTTAGTTGTTTTAGGGCAGTGCTTATTATAGAGGTATTGGGTCTTTTTAAGAAAATTATTAATACATAAGTCAGTATCTGGGAAGTTGTCTATTTCTGTTTGCCAGTCAATGTTTGTCATAGCTGTTATAAAGCTATTTATTGCTGTCTCATTATGTAGTCTGAAGGTAACTTTAGTAGTCTCTAGTGGTAATTTTCCGAGATTTGTTATGAGAAAGGTCGGGTAGTGGTCAGTGGTATTGTCTGTGATTATGCCTGATTCCTTAAGGGAGTAAATTCGTTCGGTAATGGCACTTGAGCAGCCTTCTGGAATGAATTATGACCGAAACTCGGGGGTCCACTGTATATTGAATTTTTTTTTTTGACGAACCGGTCGTATCCCACCGAGGCTGGGTGGCTTAAAAAGAAAAACGAAAATTTATCTTTTAAAATTTAGTAAGGTATTCAGGAGAAGGGGTTACTAGCCCCTTGCTCCCAGCATATTAGTCGTCTCTTACAACACGCATGACTTACGGAGAAAAGTATATATACTATTTATATATTTTTTTTTTTTTCAACAAGTCGGCCGTCTCCCACACTCATACATAATCACTGTCTTTGCAGAGGAGCTCAGATACGACAGCTGAGAAAAGTCCCTCCCAGCTGTCACTATCTCAGACCCCTCCTTTAAAGTGCAGGCATTGTACTTCCCATTTCCAGGACTCAAGTCCAACTAAATCAATTAACTGGTTTCCCTGAATCCCTTCACAAAATGTTACCCTGCTCACACTCCAACAGATCGTCATGTCCCAAAAACCATTCGTCTCCATTCACTCCTATCTAACACGCTCACACATGCTTGCTGGAAGTCCAAGCCCCTCGCCCACAAAACCTCCTTTACCCCTTCCCTCCAACCTTTTCTAGGACGACCCCTACCCCGCCTTCCTTCCCCTACAGATTTATACTTTCAGTCATAGCTACAATGATTATTTGCTCTCCACCTAATTACATGTACACACTCTCTCTCTAAATTCCTTCTGCTTACTGTATTTTGTGTTCCAACTAGTACATTAAACAATAAATTGTATTTCCTAGTCCTTACCACCGACACTTCTTCCTTCATATTTTGCGAATGAAGGACCTTTCATCTAAACTTATAAATGACCTAGATGCCAAGGTAAAAACTGTAGAATTATTGGATATATAAAAAAAGAAGCTACCCATACATCATTACTCTTGCATCAGCACTGTCTGTCTGTCTTAAAGCTATCCTGCATGAAAAGAAATTTGCTTTATCAACAATGCCATTCTTAGCAAAAAACAATCTTCAGAAGTGTTGTCATACAATACATAATAACTGTAATAATTAAGTACTCACCTTGAGGCTGTGATAACTCCTGTGAGGCCATGACAAGTGTGGGCCCTGGTACTACAAAGTGAGAGATGCAGTACCCACCTTGAGGCTGTGATGACTGCTGTGAGGCCATGACAAGTGTGGGCCCTGGTACTACATAGTGAGAGATGCAGTACCCACCTTGATACTGTGGTGACTGCTGTGAGGCCATGACGAGTGTGGGCCCTGGTACTACATAGTGAGAGATGCAGTACCCACCTTGAGTCTGTGATGACTGCTGTGAGGCCATGACAAGTGTGGGCCCTGGTACTACATAGTGAGAGATGTAGTACCCACCTTGATACTGTGGTGACTGCTGTGAGGCCATGACAAGTGTGGGCCCTGGTACTACATAGTGAGAGATGCAGTACCCACCTTGAGGCTGTATAAAAGTTGACTGTTGTGTGGGCATGACAAGTGTGGGTCCAGGCACTCGAGTCATGTTCAGAGGGTCAACAGGAGGCAGAGGGTTCACAGTAAATGCACTTGTGGGGAAGTAAAATCCTGGCACAATGCCTGGATATGAAGGAGAGGGTAAACTGCTGCCTCCCTGGCCACTGCTGTGTCCTACACCTGCTCCACTCAGACTGTAAGCAAACACAAATACTTTTATTTCTTTAGTTTAAAACAAATACAAGCTGAAATACACATAATATTGGAACATGCAATGTGCTAACTGAACTTTCTCTCATAACCTTGTGTATGAGTGACTGTACTCTCAAAACCTTGTGTATGAGTGACTGTACTCTCAAAACCTTGTGTATGAGTGACTGTACTCTCAAAACCTTGTGTATGAGTGACTGTACTCTCAAAACCTTGTGTATGAGTGACTGTACTCTCAAAACCTTGTGTATGAGTGACTGTACTCTCAAAACCTTGTGTATGAGTGAATGTATTCTCAAAACCTTGTGTATGAGTGAATGTACTCTCAAAACCTTGTGTATGAGTGACTGTACTCTCAAAACCTTGTGTATGAGTGACTGTACTCTCAAAACCTTGTGTATGAGTGACTGTACTGCTGTGTACTGCTGACTATGGTATTCTCTAAACAAGACTGTTGTCAATGATCATTCGAAATGCTGTTAATGTTTCCAGAGATCAACTTCTCTGTGGTAGTCACAAACCTGGCCTCCTAAATTGGAAAATAAATATACAGCACTAAGAACGACTACAAAACACGCAGCAAAGTACCACGTACATGTAAGTAAAAACTTGTAACATTCATCTTCCATCTATTATGTTCATAAAACAGAATGATCAGCAATCCTGTCAGATTGTAAATCGTTTAACAGTTTTCCATTCTTCTTGTAATATTATACACCATCATTTACTTGCTTTTTTTTTTAACACGCTGGCCGGCTCCCACTGAGGCAGGGTGACCCAAAAAAAGAAACACTCTCACCATCATTCACACTACCACTGTTTCACCGGAGGTGCACAGATATGACAGTTTAGATATCACTCTTAAACAGCAGATATCCCAAACCCCTTCAGAGTGCAGGTACTGAACTTCCTACCTCCAGGACTCAAGTCTGGCTACCCAGTTTCCCTGAATCCCCTTACAAAATATTACCCTGCATGAATACAGTTAGGTACTCAAAGGAAACACTAGAAAATTTCAATTAAGAATACTAGTTCACAGCCATTTATCACACTGCTAACTTGACTTTAATGGGATTTATTTAAATAATAAAATGTTATTACTAAGAATAAGCTCCAATAAACAGAAAAAAGTTAATACAGTTAACAAATAATCTTGACAGCAATTTAACAATGTTTAGTGGTTGATGGCCACCACCACTACTAGAACACCAGCCAGGGAACAATGTTTAGTGGTTGATGTTCACCATCACTACTAGAACACCAGCCAGGGAACAATGTTTAGTGGTTGATGTTCACCATCACTACTAGAACACCAGCCAGGGAACAATGTTTAGTGGTTGATGTAGTTCACCATCACTACTAGAACACCAGCCAGGGAACAATGTTTAGTGGTTGATGTTCACCATCACTACTAGAACACCAGCCAGGGAACAATGTTTAGTGGTTGATGTAGTTCACCACCACTACTAGAACACCAGCCAGGGAACAATGTTTAGTGGTTGATGTAGTTCACCATCACTACTAGAACACCAGCCAGGGAACAATGTTTAGTGGTTGATGTTCACCATCACTACTAGAACACCAGCCAGGGAACAATGTTTAGTGGTTGATGTAGTTCACCACCACTAGAACACCAGCCAGGAAACAATGTTTAGTGGTTGATGTAGTTCACCAACACTAGAACACCAGCCAGTGAACAATGTTTAGTGGTTGATGTAGTTCACCACCACTAGAACACCAGCCAGGAAACAATGTTTAGTGGTTGATGTAGTTCACCAACACTAGAACACCAGCCAGGGAACAATGTTTAGTGGTTGATGTAGTTCACCACCACTAGAACACCAGCCAGGAAACAATGTTTAGTGGTTGATGTAGTTCACCAACACTAGAACACCAGCCAGTGAACAATGTTTAGTGGTTGATGTAGTTCACCAACACTAGAACACCAGCCAGTGAACAATGTTTAGTGGTTGATGTAGTTCACCACCACTAGAACACCAGCCAGGGAACACAACAAACATTATAAATATTAATTAAAGAAACAATAAAACCTCAGGAAATCATTAATTGTAATGTAGGTGATAGACAAAGCATCAAGGACTTAGTGCCATTATATTATAACCTAAATTTTTAAAGGGGTGAATGGGTAAGCCAGTGGAAGGCTTCAGTCAGATGACCAAAAGCTCCACTGGCGGGTCATCATGTGACTAAGACCCACATCAGGACAGTAATGCTCAATATGGCTGATAAGTGTAATTCATCTGACTGAAGCCACATGACTGTAAAACCTTAATATTTAATGGCCAGTAAAACAGTGTTATGATATAATACTGTGCTGGCCTAATTTTAATATGTTTAACATACTTTAAAAAGTTTCTTATATCCAAAGCCCCACAAATACTACTGGGTCTGGATAATGAAGATTTTGTTGCATAACTTTAGTGTGTTACTTTTGCAATTATACTTAGAAGGATAAATCACAAAGTAAAATCACATAAGAGACAGAAATAGCCTGCATAACTCCTAAACAAATAAGGGAATAAAGAATTTAAAACATAACAAAAATATCAAATCTAAAAACAAAAATTTAGTATGAAGATCTTACCCAGAGTTTGGAATGTGAAGGTTATTATCTGGCTGCATCCACATGTCTGGTGGAGGCTTGAGGGAAGACGTTGTGTCCGCTGCAGATGGTGCAAGATAAGGCTGCTTGTGCACACTTGCTTCATGATCTAGAACATCACCTGATCGCTTAATGCCTCCACTCTTTATGCAAAAAACAAAACAAAAAAAACACAATTACACTACTGTGACAATCAAACTTATATTACCAAGCATAAATAAACATCAAATTTTTGCATCTTTGTATATACTCCATGTTCACACAGACAACATCCTGTGTATCTGCCCTACTTTTCAAAAGCCCTGATAAAACTGAAGCAATGTAATGCAAATGTTACTTACTTGATCACTGTGTCTCTTCACTGGTTTTTTCAATGACTTTATTTTGTACTTATCCTTGCAAGATTTGTCTCCAGCTCGCTGCTGCTGCATGAAGATTTTCTGCATGTCAGCGTTGTGTTTAGAGAGCACTTCTTCAGTCAGCTGGGTATGGCAGTAAGAGTGACCGATGCTTGGGGTCCTGCTGTTCTCGCCACTCCCACTCCCATTTCCAGTGCTCTCTGATTTTCTGATATTTATGAAAGGCAAATCAAGGAACCATAAGATTAGCATATTGTAATATATATATCATCAACATCCAATATCAGCCTTCAAACTTACTGCTCCTCACACTCACCAATAATGTGAGAAAATGAAAGCAGGTCAACAAAAGTCCTTGATCAACCATGAAACACCACCATGAGAGAAGGTATAAAAAAAAACTTACCTTAATGACACACTACGTGGCCCCAACATTCAGTACCCTGCTGAAGGCTTACCACACCAACCTAGCTTCCATATTCCTCTAAGAACTACAAGGAGTAACATACATAGTTCAGTTCTCTTATAAAGCTCCTCTATATAGTGTGATTTTTGGTGAATGTAATTGAAAGGTGCATCCAAAATTGAATAACATTTATTATTTTTATTTTATTAACACATCGACCATCTCCCACCAAGGAAAGGTGGCCTGAAAAAGAAAAACTTCCATCATCATTCACTCCATCACTGTCTTGCCAGAGATGCATTTACACTACAGTTATAAAACTGCAACATTAACACCCCTCCTTCAGAGTGCAGGCACTATACTTCCCATCTCCAGGACTCAAGTTCAGCCTGCCGGTTTCACTGAATCCCTTCATAAATGTTACCTTCCTCACACTCCAACACCATGTCAAGTCCTAAAAACCATATGTCTCCATTCGCTGGAAGTCCAAACCCCTCGCACACAAAAACTCCTTTACCCCTGTCCTTCCAACCTTTCCTAGGCCAACCACTACCCGGTCTTCCCTCCACTACAGATTTATACACTCTCGAAGTCATTCTATTTCCTTCCATCTTCTCTACATGTCCAAACCACCTCAACAACCCCTCCTCAGCCCTCTGGATAATAGTTTTGGTAATCTTGCACCTCCTCCTAATTTCCAAACTACAAATTCTCTGCATTATATTCACACAACACACTGCCTTCAGACATGACATCTCCACTGCCTCCAACCTTCACCTTGTGGAGATGTCATGTCTGAGGGCAATGTGTGGTGTGAATACAATGCAGAGAATTCATAGTTTGGAAATTAGGAGGAGGTGTGAGATAACCAAAACTATTATCCAGAGGGCTGAGGAGGGGTTATTGAGGATGTTCAGACATGTAGAGAAGATGGAAGGAAATAGAATGACTTTGAGAGTGTATAAATCTGTAGTGGAGGGAAGGCAGGGTAGGGGTCGACCTAGGAAAGGTTGAAGGGAGGGGGTAAAGGAAAACCTTTCCATATGTTAGTCAATTTCGCAAAGAAATTCATATGTAGAGGAGCTTTATTAGAGAGCTCAATGTATGCAGGGCAAGCTTTTATATTGATGGTGTAAATCTTTATAAAGTTCAATGTGATAAAGCTTTACACCCAAATGATTGAACAAAAGATTATAAACAAGTAACTACGTCATTCACAAGATCATAAACAGGTGCTAGCTTCATTCACAAGATAAACAAGTAACTGCTTCATTCACAAGATAAACAAGTAACTGCTTCAGTCACAAGATAAACAAGTAACTGCTTCATTCACAAGATAAACAAGTAACTGCTTCATTCACAAGATCATAAACAAGTAACTGCTATTTGTAGCAAAAGCAATTTGTGGTCAAAGGCAAAGACATTTGTGGTGGTGGTAGTGATTGTGATAGTGGTGGTAGTGATTTTGATGGTGGTGGTTGCAATGGTGGTGGTAGTGATTGTGATGGTGGTGGTAGTGAATTGTGATGGTGGTGATAGTGAGTTGTGATGGTGGTGGTAGTGAGCTGTAATGGTGATAGTGAGTTGTTATACCTTACCTTTGACGAGTTTCGAGTGTCTTATTACTCTCATTATTTCCCTTGTATTGAAAGTTCTCAATACCCACCCCATCATCCTCCTGGCTGTCATGATCTTTGTTTCATTATGTTCTCTGAAAGGAAGGTCAGGTGACATAATTATTCCCAAGTCTTTTATACGTTCCTTTCGTTCTATTTGGTGATCCTCTTGAGTTTTATATACAGTGTTCCTTTTGAGTTCTCCATTCTTTCCATACCTAAGCAGCTGGAACTTATCACCACCACTGAGTGTCATGTTGTTCTCTACTGCCCACTGGAAAACCCTACTTATGTTTTCCTGTAATTTTTCAGTGTCTTCTACCATAGTGACTTTCATGCTTATTTTAGAGCCATCTGCAAATGATGATACAAAACTGTGACAGGTGTTTTTATCTATGTCTGCTATGAGGATGAGAAATAGCAGAGGTGCCAGGAGAGTGCTTTGGGGAACTGAGCTTTTTACTTTGCTGATGTTGGATTTTGCTACTTTTTGTGTTCTGTGTGTTAGGAACTCGAAAAATCTATCTGCCTACCTTCCCCATAATGCCTATGGCCCTCATTTTGTGTGCTATCACTCCATGACTGCATTTGTCAAACACCTTTGCAAAATCTGTATCATATCTGCATTTTGGTCGCCTTCCAACGCCTCCGTAATTCTGTCATAGTGGTCCAGCAGCTGTGACAGGCATGATTGTCCTGCTCTAAAACCATGCTGGCTTGGGTTATTCCGGCTGTGTTGGTCCATGAAATTTGTAATCTGCCATCTCATCACTGTTTCAAAGATTTTTATGATGTGGAAAGTTAGGGCTACTGGTCTGTAATTTTTAGCAAGTGCTCTACTACCTCCCTTATGCAAAGGAGCCATGTCTGCACTCTTTAAGGTCTCCAGTATTTCACCTAGGTCTAGGTTCTTTCTCCAAAGTATCCTGAGGGCTCGTGCTAGTGGTACTTTGCACTTCTTTATAAATATAGTATTCCATGAATCTAGTCCAGGTGCTAAGTGAGTGGGCATGTTACCCATTTCTTTTTTAAAATCTATGGGATTTGTAATAATGTCAGTTATTTGGTCTGTACGGCCTTCTTCTGGAGTGAAAATTGTTTCTGCATTCTCTACCATGCTGTCATTTAGTGGGTTGCTGAATACCGACTCATACTGTTCTTTTAGAATTTCACTCATTTCCTGTTCATTGTCAGTATACGAGTCTCCTCTCAATAATGGTCCAATTCAACAGGTAGTTCTTAGCTTGGATTTTGGTGGTGGTTGTGATGGTGGTGGTAGTGAGTTGTGAGGGAGTTGTGATGGTGAATTGTGATTGTGGTGGTAGTGAGTTGTGAGGGTGGTGGTAGTGAGTTGTGATGGTGGTGGTAGTGAGCTGTGAGGGTGGCAGTAATGAGTTATGAGGGTGGTGGTTGTAGCACAATAAGCAAGAACAAAGGAGACAGTGGTGGACTGGTGGTGGGTAGTGGCAAGTGATGGTCAAGGTGGTAAATGAAACTTAAGTAGTGAAAGAAAGGTGGTATAAATTTCTCCATCACCACTCTCTGTATCATTACACAGCACTGAAATAGTGTATTATTAATACTCTATCATCACACAAGTGGTGATACAGTACTTACAAAAATTTCAAGACAGAGCATAAAGATTGTGA
Organism: Cherax destructor; assembly: GCA_009830355.1. Classification (NCBI taxonomy): domain Eukaryota; kingdom Metazoa; phylum Arthropoda; class Malacostraca; order Decapoda; family Parastacidae; genus Cherax; species Cherax destructor. Next base: position 52,198 of record WNWK01003073.1, read on the forward strand.
GAAGTTTTAACAGTTTATGAAGGATATTAAATAATCTAGATAAGTACTCTAGCCTACTAATGATATGCATTATGTACACAGTTCAGACTCTTACATGAGTTCCCTTGCAACAAAAACCTTCTCTCATGTCACAAATTTCATGGGTGATCAAGATGAAGTGATGATTAAGTATAACTCATAAATTTGTAAAATCCAAGCTATCAAAACGAGCACTAGCACATGAAACAAGATCACTAAAAAAAAGGTACTATATCCTTCTTTACCTGGTATGATCACAGTTATCGCCTGACCCGGACCCGGACTGGGACTGTGAGTGTGTCTGTGAGTGTGAAAGCGTCTGCAACTGCTTGTGGTTCCCTGAACCATCACACAAAGAAAAGGCAGGATGGTAGCTACTCTTCCCATCTTCAGAAAAAGATAAATTAACACTGCCCTTGAAGGCAAGCCCAAAAACTTCATGATTTATCAAAGAGCACAATAAGATTCCTTGCTCAAAGAGAGTTTTTACTTCCTTAGCATAGACTATCATTACATGTTAAGTGAACAAACAACTGATATAATTTATCATGAACAATGAGCAGATATATTTGTAAATACATTTAAAACAATGTTAAGGATGTCTAAGAAAAAAGACCGACCAGTGGAAGAAATGGGCCATCGCTGTGGAGCAGCTTCTGAAAATTAGTCTTGTAGTCAGCAACAGTTTAGTTATATAGGGATACAATTTACTCACACGTTTCTGCCTTGGCTCTTGACATTAGTACATTAATTACTTTTGCAGACTACAGTCAGTGCAGTTCTTGATATAATGGTTCTATATTTATATATCATTCCACTGCACTAAAAAATGGTGAATGAATATTTACTAAAGCTGACTTCAACAATAAAATACCGAAGGAAACATGACAGGTGCATTTCTTTCAAAGTAATCACTTTTCTCAAAGAAAAACTAAGAAAAAGTTGTGTTACTTGGCTCACCTAAACTTCCTGTGTGTGACACCTCCATCTTGCTGTCACCATTTTCATCAGAAGAAGTGGTCTTCGGGTGACTTCGGAAGAACCTGGAAAAAATATTAAGTATTCATATTGGCTCATAGGATCACTAGTAAAGAGTTCCACACTACCAATCACATTGTAAGTTATTTTCTTTAATGCACTGGCCATCTCCCACAGAGGCAGGGTGACCTATAAAGAAAAACAAAAGTTTTTCTCTTTTACATTTAATAATTTATACAGAAGGGGTTACTAGCCCCTTGCTCCCAGCATTTTAGTTACCTCTTACAACACTCATGGCTACATTATAAGTACTGGAAATATTTTACTGGAGGCTCAATCTGCCTCCCACTAGACAGAAGTGCTGCCTAACTACAGAAACTGAAAGAATTAAAGAGGCTTTTCAAGAAAAAGTGATATTATATTAAATCAGAGTCAACACAATACTAGAATGTGGAGTGCAACTGTCTCTCTTATGTCCTTCCCTAGCGATCATGTGAAAGTAGAAATTGCAAATACAAAATTTTATCATCATAAATTTCTTTTCAGATTTGGGTTCTTTTTGTATTTCAGGGAGAGAAAGGGAGACACTACTGATTAAGGATATATGGAATTTTGAAATGATGAAAATCTTCAGCAGTGGAGAATTCAGAGAAAATGCAGCAATAAAAACAGGAGGATGCACGATAATACTAGCAATAACTCACAATCCCCCACCAAACAGGAGCACAACTGATCTTGAAGGAAGCAACTCAAAAGCTAAGCAGAAAAAAGGTAAAAGTATGGACCAGAGAGTTTAATCCTAAATAAATTTACCAAGGGACCTAATATTCACACATAAAAAAAATGATGGAGGTAATAATGGGTAACTAAACGAGCTAACATGCTACACAAAAGAAAGATATGAAAAGAGGATGAACCAGCAAGACTGGATATGGTTCTTTTATCCAAGAGTGAATTTGGAGGAACTTTAATGTGAGGAGCATCGAGGCACCATTGACCACACCATCCTATGTTTTGACTACCTACTAGAAGACGATGGTAAGAAGCAAAACTGAAGTGATATAAACAAAAGATTATAAGAGCAGTAATAAGTTCTACATGGATGAAAGTTTTCCTGTATGGAATACAACTGGGATGAAAAGTGAAAGATAAAATAAACTAGATGCTATAAGAGGTTATTCAAGATATATAAAGAAGCCACAAACAGATATAAACCAACAAGGAGGCAAAGGCAGAGAAGTTGAAGTCAAACGTTCAGAGAATAAAAAGACAATACCGTGACTGGAACAATACACAAATAACCCACACATAGGAGAAAGACACTCATGATGACGTTTCAGTCTGACTCAGACCCAGTCCTCTTCTTGTATATATACAATGGCTCCCTTACCTTTGTGTGTTAATGTGAGTAGTTAATGGTCTAATTCGGACCAAAATGTTGTCATAAGTTTCTTTCTCCGATGTGCAGATTATTTATGAAAACATTCAAAATGAAGACAACATAAAAAGCTAGACATGACTATGTGAAAGATGAAAATAAGTGAATAAGAGCCTAAATTTGCTGAAGTTAAAATTTAACATTATGGTAAAAATATCATTGAAAAAAATTTCTACATTTCCTTCTTACAATAAACTTTACACAGTGATAAATTATAAGTGAAATACTGTACTAAACAAACTCTATTCCCAGCATAAAGATGAAAGAAATGACTGGCCAAATGTAGCCATTGATTATTTTATAAGAGTGAAATGATCCTTACCTATGAATGGTTTCTGAGTAGTTAAGTTGACCATAACTGGAAGGTGACTCAGATGAGGAATTGACACTTTCCTGACCTTTTTGAACCTAAGAGGGTTGGGGTTACTATAAGTTTAAACATGCTAAAATAAAAGCTTGTTAGGTAAAAGAACACAAATGCAACTAATGTGACATTTCATTGTGGCAACTTTGCCACAATAAAATGTCACATTAGTTGCACTTAGTGTCCTTTGACCTAACATATTGTCAGTAATTTTTACCAACATTATTACAAAATAAAAGTAAATCATCAAAGAAAATGGAAAGGATCTGCCCAGTGATTCTACAAAAGCTGTTTCTTAACAGTGATTCATTAGTTTTGAAAACTGAGAGTTATGATAATTTAAGTATTAATTGTATGAGAGTACAATATTTATAACTAGAGAAATGCCAGTGTGGGAAGTGTGGCTTTGTCAGATAACATTACATCCCAACTTGTAGTCTTATCAGCCTGCCCTCATTCATCATTTTCTTTAACAACTTGATAAAAGAATTTCTAAGCAATAATCTTTTCTCTCGTGTCAGCTTTAAGATGCTGCAATTCCAATATCTTACAAGCTAAAATTTGTATAAAACTATATCTGCAACTGCTAATTATTTGCATTTGTATTTGTTAAAAAATTATGGAATATGGTGTAATTTATAACTTGAAAGAAAGTTTAATAACTGAAAGAATTACTTTAATAAAATTCAGGGAAATACATTAAACACAATTTTTTTAAGCTTTTGTTTGAAACCATTAAGTTACAATTCTTTTAATTCATCTGGCAAGTAATTCCATATTTTCAGTCCTTTTATTTGCATCAAGTTTTTAAGGAGGGTCAGGCGAACACGAGAAACAACAAAGTACACCAAGGTATAAAAACCTGAGTAAACAGACATAAGCAACAAGAATGATGTTGATATTGAACAATTATAAAAAAACATCTCCTTTCCCTACTATGATCCTTAACAATTAATTATGCTGAACAATTCTTTCAACATGTAATGTCTCTGTCCTTGTTTATCATTCCTTCATCTCATATACCTAGCTACATCTTTAATATATCCCTAATTACACTTTTTTATTGAATTATTGAATACCTACAATATTTTAAAAACTATGAATTCTTATTCTCATATATCTGTAATCATAATTTAGCTTTAAGGATGCCTGAAATGCATTTCATAACATTATGTACCTCTGTAATCTTTTGACTACCGCCCACAGGATGGGTATGGGGTGCATAATAAAGATATCAAACTAACTAACAAGGGTCTTTCTATAAAGTAATTATATACTGATGTTCTTCACTTTACAATGGTTCAACTTATGATATTTTGACTTTACAATGGTGTGATAGCAATGCACATTCAGTACTGCACATTTATTGATAGGACTTGTATTTGTTTATTTACTTTTCAATACAGGAATTTAATTACAGGAATTATTTGTTTATTTACTTATTCAGTGACAGTGGTTATTTATTTATCATATAAATATGTTTGAGTTATGATATTTTCAACTTACGATGGGTTCATCATAATGTAACCCCATGGTTAAGTCAAGGAGCACCATGTCAATCACATTAATGTAAAATACGCTATGCTCTGCTTCACCATCTCTTATACGTAACTGTTCTATAGCCTGAAGACTTGGAACCTGTTTGAAACTGCTTAAGAAATCCCAATTAACTCAAGATCACTGAATCAGTTTAAAGTATCCCTCCAATGAAAAGCAGGGCCGCCACAAGTATGCTAAGAGACAACACAATAAGCGTCAGGGGCCCAAGACTGTTCAACTTCCTCCCAGTATACATAAGGGGGATTACCAATAGACCCCTGGCTGTCTTCAAGAAGGTGCTGGACAGGCACATAAAGTCAGTACTTGACCAGCCAGGCTGTGGTTTGTACGTCGGTTTGCATGTGGCCAGCAGCAATAGCCTGGCTGATCAGGCTCTGATCCACCACGAGGCCTGGTCACAGACTGGGCTGCAGGGGTGTTGACCCCCAAAACCCTCTCCAGGTATACTCCAGGTATTAATACATACTTAAAATTGTACTATTTTCATTTAGCTACCTCCCTTTTTTTTTATTTTAATGCAGACTTAAAATTTACTATTGTTCATTTAGCTACCTCACTTTCTGCACATTTAAAAAAAAATCATACTTAATAACCTATGTAGTTCTTAAGCAGTGTGTAAGCACTAGAATTAGTCTGCCTGAAATGCACACCATGTTAGTGGCTTTCTTTTGTGCTTAACAATATTTTATTACATGTAAACTAAATTTTGTATAGTGCAGAAAGAAATAAAGTTTTTTGTTTGTGTTGTTTATGTGCCTCAAAGTGCAGCGTGGGCGTGCCAGGTATGAACAACCTCGTACACTCACAGAGTTGGGTTGACTGGGTGCCAGGAGCACACGTACAGGTCGATGGCTGCTCACTCTCTGTGGTGCTGCAGCTTTCTCTACAGGACTGCTCCTGGTCTTCTCCAGGGTGTCTAACTCATCCATAATGGAGCTCATCTTGTTAGCTGGCATGCTTCTCCTCACCTCCAACGACTCTTTGCTGGGGTCCTTGTAGGTAACAACAGGCTATACCAAGCAATGAAGAACGGAGTTAGCTTTGGCTAAATTCAGAATGCTGCGTTAAAAAACTTAAGCTAATTCCAATCCAGAAATATCAATCAGTGCTCATCAAGAAACATTTAGACAAAAAATAGTCATACTATGTAAAGTGATATCTAAGTAATAATTCAGGCAACATAACAATAAAAACAAAAATAATAATAACAAAAAAAGACAATAAAAATAAAACAATAACAAAACCAACAATAGTAATAAAAATAATAAAAAGACAATAAAAACAAAGTAATAAAAATAAAAACAAAATAATAAATACAAGAACAACAAAAACAATAAAATGTAATAATATTGGTAGAATTACCGACAATATTTTAAGTAAAAGGACACAAATGCAACTAATGTGACATTTTATTGTGGCAACGTTTCACTCTCCAGGAGCTTTTTCAAGCCTGCTAATTCAACACAAGCACATCGTAGATGTGGAACACTCCTAAAGGCCTTCTCTATTCAAACCTCCAGCAGAAATATTTGTCTAACCTATTTTTATACTACCCATGTAATTGTTTTATCACCTTTTACTCATGTGCAAATTGATTGTTCTACCTTATTGTATTACTACTACAGTGGACCCCCGAGTTTCGTAAAAACTTCACTCCTGAAGTCTGCTCAAGTGCCATTACCGAACGAATTTACTCCCTTAAGGAAAAATTTCACGTAGGTTAGTCTATTTCAGACCCCCAAAAATACACTTCCACAAGAACTTACAAAATTATACTTACATAATTGCACGATTTCCGGGGTATTCGTTAACCGAGGGTCCACTGTACTACCACGACTCATATCACTACTACTTCTACCACCACTAGTATTACACCTCACTTGGAGAGTATATATATACCCTCTGTGTCCATGTATCGCTTGTAACGGCTTGAAAAAGCTCCTGGAGAGCGAAACGTTGCCACAATAAAATGTCACATTAGTTGCATTTGTGTCCTTTTACTTAACAAAAACAATAAAAACTAACAAAAAAGACTATAATAATAATTTGGGACTTCTATTCTTGAGCACCTGTTCTTTCAACAAATTCACAATCACTCACACACCAAGCCATAAATGCAACAACAGCAATGATTCAGAAATACTCAAGTTTATATTCAAGTGTGACAGTATGTGCTTGGAACTGAGAGGTAAATGCATGAATATATTCCTGACTCTTAGCACACACTGAGAGTCTGTCAAACAGTTCAGGAGCTACATAAAAATAACTCTTGCTGTGAATGATTCTTCTTCAACAAAGCAAGGCTCAATCAGTCTAAAAAAGCATCTATGGGAATTTGTAGAACTATTTCTGATGTAATAAATACTTTTTTTTTTCAACACACTGGCCATCTCCCACTGAGGCAGGGTGACCCCACTTCCCCACACAAAAAAGAAACTAATGTATACAGGAGAAGGGGGTTACTAGCCCCTTGCTGCTGGCATTTTAGTCACCTCTTATGACATGCGTGGCTTACAAAGGAAGGATTCCTCTCCACTAGCAAGGTACTTATGTTCGTTAAACTTAATACCTTAAATATTAATAGAATGTCAATGCAACTCATAGAAGTAGGGACTAACAGGAACACCAGTAGGGAACATACAGACCAGATTAATTGTGCAATTCAGTACAGACTAAAGTCACGCTATATGATCCTTGTTGGTTTAGTGCTTAGTTTTGATTGTAATAATAATAACAGGTACAGAATGAAGTCCTTTTAGGCAAACCCACAAAGAAACAATTACAGAAATCAATTTGAGAGGAAAGAAAAGTGTGGATAAGGACCGAGATACTCTGCTTATAAAGATATTTACCGACTGCCCAAAGAATATGAATGTGAAAATTGGATAATCAAACAACATGGTTGATGTGTGCAACAAATGACAATGAAGAATCTCAGTAGACACCCAGATCCCTCACTGCTCCCACAGAATGCAACTCACAATACCACAATCTCTGTTCTGGACTACCTTGAGGTTTACTGTAATAATCCAAATCTCTCTTTTTACTCTCATTTAGTTTCAATTTTCTATTTGTCACCCAAGTCCGAAAATCCAGCAAAAGAGAACTAAACCAGAGTTTTGCGTCTTCCACATATACACTATTCAGAATATTTAGAAATCAAAAACATGTTCACTTCTACCTGGGAAAGAACTACATTTGTCTATAAATGACCAGATGACCAGTGCAAAACAACCAAAACTCAGAATAGAATGTTAAACTTCAATTTTTTTTTTTACTAAATTTAATAATATCCATATTACATACTGTATTACCTTTGCTAATAATTCCATTATTTCATTTTGTGCTTGCTGTGCCTCCTTCATGACTTCTTCAGGTAGAGAAGACAGTGTCTTTTCCTCAGGATCTAAGAATATAGCTATATCACTGGGACCCTGCAGAAGAGTAAAACATGTCATTAACATTTCAATATAATGATAATAATTATAATGAGAGAATGGATCAAAGTAAAATGACTTGGAGAGCGTATAAATCTGTAGGGGAAGGAAGGCGGGGTAGGGGTCGTCCTAGAAAAGGTTGGAGGGAAGGGGTAAAGGAGGTATTGTGGGCGATGGGTTTGGACTTCCAGCAAGCATGTGTGAGCGTGTTAGATAGGAGTGAATGGAGACGAATGGTTTTTGGGACATGACGATCTGTTGGAGTGTGAGCAGGGTAACATTTTGTGAAGGGATTCAGGGAAACCAGTTAATTGATTTAGTTGGACTTGAGTCCTGGAAATGGGAAGTACAATGCCTGCACTTTAAAGGAGGGGTCTGGGATAGTGACAGCTGGGAGGGACAATTCTCAGCTGTCGTATCTGAGCTCCTCTGCAAAGACAGTGATTATGTATGAGTGTGGTGAAAGTGTTGAATGATGATGAAAGTATTTTCTTTTTGGGGATTTTCTTTCTTTTTGGGTCACCCTGCCTCGGTGGGAGACGGCCGACTTGCTGAAAAAAAAAAAAAAAAAATTGGGTAAAACTAAACTACACCATCTCTAGGTGCTCATACCAGATACTAATTTACCTCTGCTCATCAGAACATTACTGACCTAGCCATGTCCCTTGACCCCCTGACTACCATTTTTTGTCACTGTGTGACACCTTTCCATCTATCATAACTCATTACCTATAAGAAAACACCCCACTGACCTGATGAGCCAAAATCTATAACTTTAAGAATATGCAGATTATTTACGTACTGTTCTTGTCACAGTATTGTGCCTTTTTATTCTTTACTAGAACTTAACCTGATTGTGAACTGCACCCAGTTAAGACTGCCTAGGGTTGACAATCACTGTGGTATTAACTCCTGAACTAAGGGATGGCCCACCATCCTCTGCCCCACAATTCTACTGTGGGCTGATTTCACATGACAGGTTCCTAGTCACTGACAGTAGCAGTTATAGCAAAGAATTTTTCAACTACCATCATGCTATTGTCACTACCTGTAATAATAATTTCTTTCCCTTCAATGAGTGTAAGAACACAAGAAAAGAGGAACACTGCAGCAGACCTACTGGGTCATACCAGGCAAGTTCTTCTCAAACCCAAACCCACTAACAAAACTATTTGCCCAACCCATGAGTGTACATAACCATCTTTCATTAACAACAATAATTTCTCACCTGAATGAAATAAGTACTACTACCATCATTCAACAATAATACAGTAACAGGTAAAAGGCACACATGCACTGATCAAGACATTTACTGTATTAGAGAAACATTTTGCCACGAGTGGCATCTTCCTAATCCACTTGTAGAGAAATGTTTCCTTAATAAATGCAGTGATCAATGCTTAAGTGTCTTTTTGCCTACAATTTGTTGGTATCACCACCCCACTTCCACCAGTACAGAGGTTAAAATCCAAACAGTTAATTATTCTGAGTGAAAGAAGTGCCATCTTTCATTAACAGTAATAATTTCTTTCCCCTGAATGAAAGAAGTATCATCTTTCATCAATATTAGGTAATAAATTCCTTCCCTGGAGATCACAAAATAGCAGAGACCTACTTACTTTAAGCACCTGATGTTGACCGATGATTGAGTCAATTCTCTTCGTCCATGGATTAACAAAACAGAGCCATTCTGTCTGGAGGGTAACGTAGCTTCCATTGTAGGTTCGAAATCTGTAAGGTTTACTTCTGTGGGGTTTACCCTGTTCTCTCACCACTGAAATATGATGACAATTATTTAGTGAGATCTTTCATGCAAAAACTGGGAGTGAAGAATGTACAAGAGGGCCCCACACGTACAGCACCCTCTTTTAGTGTTCCAAGTTTTCACTGACTTTCAATTGAGCCATTGTTCATTATGTTCGGTGCTTTTATCGCTTCTCTGCTATTTTCATTCAACAGTTGCATAAGGGAAGGGAAATCGGCACTATATTTTAAGGTAAGTACAGTGGACCCCCGAGCAACGAACACCCCGGAAATCGTACAATTATGTAAGTATAATATTGTAAGTGCTTGTGGAAGTGTATTTTTGGGGGTCTGAAATAGACTAACCTACGTGACATTATTCCTTAAGGGAGTAAATTCGTTCGGTAATGGCACTTGAGCAGGCTTCTGGAGTGAAGTTTTTACGTTACTCGAGGGTCCACTGTATTGCATGTACAGTGTATTTATTTTACTTTTTTTTTTTATGCCTAGCTGTATCTAGCTCTTAATATGCGATAGTGTAAACACATTATCAGGCATTTTAGACACAGGCAATGATGCAAAAACCGTTCTCTTCCACCCACCGGCAATTTCTGCTTGCCATACGAGGTCGGGAACCTAAGAGCCATACAAACAGGGCCCTCATAGAGATAAGACCCCCCAAAAAAATCATAGACTTTTTATATTTCCAGCATTCTGCGTCTGTATTTCCTTGTAAGTAGTGTACGTATATACATAATTTTTTGTGAAAAACAATAGTGATCAAATTTGATGGTATAAGATTGAATAAAAAAATTAGTACAATGAACAATTTAGCCACTGATGAGGATTAGGCTTCAAATCCTCAAATTTAATATGCTATAAGAATTCAAGAATTCAATATTTCCCAGATTTTTCTTTGTAGTTATATTAAATTTTTGATGCTCTATATTTCCATAAGATTTTTATTCAAACTGCCCACAGCTTAAGCATTAAAGAAATAACAATCATTAACCTCTTTAATTATAGGTAATAATTAAATTTCAAGACAATACTGATGATGTTTTGGTCCATCCTTGACCAATGTCAAGTCACAACTGAGAGAGAAAAAAAACAGACAACCTGGAAATAGGTCAGGAAGAGGGAGAATGAAGGCGGGTGGCAGTGACGGTGGCGGTAGAAAAATTTGAAGCAGCTGTAGCAACGGTAGCAGAAGTAACAGTAATAGTGATGAGGTAGTTACAGTAATGGTAGCATTTGCTGCTGCAAATTCTACTGCTACTACTACAGATCCCATCATCACATTGTGTTTTATTTGTGAGTTGTTGCATCCATATTACTGTGTCTTTTATTATTCTATTCTGGCAAAGCATTTTACATAACACCATGACATTAAGTTTGTAAACAATATACAAAATAACAAGTTCAGCTTTTAACTGTCTCTGATTCTATTTCACAATATTTTTTTGGCAGTTATTCTTAGGAAACAAGCCAATCTTTTTATCTGCAGAAGTAATCCATTAAATTTTTAATGGAAAAAGGCCTCACAGACAGCAAATTATTCTAAAGAGATAAGCAGGAGGTAAAGCGAAGATAAACTTACTTCCTTCATAAACAGATTTGAGGAGAGGCAAGTCCTGAGGATGATAGCAGTCAAACACAGAATTCCCTGCTAGGTCTTGAGGCAGGTGACCCAAATATGGAATGGCCTCAGGGTCATACTCAGAGAAGTTGCAAGATGCAGAATGGCGGATACTGAAGCTTCCCATTGCTGGTGTCTCTTCAGGTACTGAAATTTTGTTAAAAATACTTTAAATAAATTATATTACAAAATTAATATACACATATTACACATTTTTAGGTCTCTGATTTATGATGTTCTAACTTACAATGATACATACTTATTGTATATTAATGCTCTGGAGCCAGCAAATTACTTATGACCACTGATCAGCAGTTATGATAATTGTAAATATTAAAAAAGAAAATATTTTAAATAATGAAATATGTTAATAAAAATGAGATTTTGTTTTGTTTTGTTTTGCAGAGTAGGGCTCAGGTTAGGGTATGTATGAGATAGACAGGGAACTATTTTAAGAGTAGGGATTATATGATACCACCATAAGGTGTTGTTGATGTTGGAGATAGATTTAATATTTACACTTTTCCTAAGGCTTAATTATAAATATTATTTTTTTCTTCATTAAATTTTTATCAGTGCATTAATATTTTCTATATACGTACAGTATTCTTTTTTTGTGCTTATGAGTGGAGTTCATATTTTTTTTGTGGAAACTGGTTAAGAACTATAGATTAAATAGTTACATAGTTCTGTTAGGTTGGGGTAGCTGCTGCTGCTGCTGAAGCTGTAGCTGCTGCTGAAGCTGTAGCTGCTGCTGTAGCTGTAGCTGCTACTGCTGTAGCTGTAGCTGCTACTGCTGTAGCTGCTGCTGCTGGGTCAGCGCCAGTGGGTAAGGCGCAGGACAGAGGAAGCTCTGTCCTCCCTCTCACAAAACTATCCTCACTATTACCTTGTCACACTATATACCCAGGTATCTGATACCCTCATTATAACAGTGAGAGAATAGTGAGACTATTTAAGTGTCCAGTTAGATATGATGGAAGAAAGGGTAGTAGTGAATAGTGAGAGTAAGAGAGGGAAGCAGTCTAGCTACTACCTACTACTATACACCCGTATTGTGGTGTATAGGACCCCAATGGAAATAAGTCACTCTGTCTGACTTTTTGGGTTATCCTAGGTTCTTTACACATAATCTACGTAACTGTATTTGTGTATACCTGAATAAACTTACTTACTTATACTGTACTGTAGCTCTTTTCTATTTAATTATCATGCATACATTAATTAAACACTGTTAAACATTATTTATCAGTGAGAAGCTACAATACTGAATGTAAAGTATTATGTATAAACTTTTATAATAACAAATGAAATTAGACATGGAATATTATGGCTGGGAAATGCATATGTGATCATGACACAGGTGTTGATGGGAAAATCATGGTCCCAGCTAGTAAACAGTTTTCAAGAACACCTTAACACTGCAAATGGGAGAGGTATTACACTGATATAATATTTTCAGTTTTTAACTTATAAGTTTGCAATTCTGTAAAAAAAAAATTGGCAGAACTCTTCCAAACTAACCCACAGTTTTGTGAATCATCCCACTAAATGTCTGAGATGAGGATCCAGATTACTTGTACTGAACATGTGTAACTCCAAGCTGGAATACATCTCAAAATCTCCAGTTACATGAAACAAGTCGATGTCATATAGACAAAACACTTCTTAAATGTTTGATTTACTATGTATAGTAGGACTTCCATATTCACGGGGGTATGTTCCAAGGACCTGCCATGGATACGAAAACTGAGGATAGTAGCAAACCCTCTATATAAGTCCTATATATATCTATTATAAAGTTTAATTGATAAATTATGCACAATAAGTGGAGAATTATCACTTTTTCACTGATGGGAAGCACTTTATGGTTTTTCTTAAAGTTTGAAGAACTGCCAGCTTCTCTACTTTTGCACTTTGGGGCCATTATTGTGAAAAATTAAGAGGTATTTTTGGGCCACAGTAAACCGTGGATAACAAACCACGGATATCAAATCAGTGGCTATGGAGGTTCTACTGTAATGTATTTTGGGCAACTAATCAGTAAGTTATAAATTAAATGCTATATTTTCTTGATGTTTTAAGGTTAAACATCAAACTTGTTGAAAAGACTAACATTGTCTTTGTTTCCTAGACTAACCTGTGTAAACACTTTCTATAGGAATAACTTCTGCCAGCAGAAGAGAGGAGTTGGGTCCACTAGATGGAGCAGTTTCATCCAGACGTGAAGTATCATGGAATTTCAGAATAATCTTGCATGGTTTGTAATGGGTGCGTTTATTGTGAGCACCAACACCAGAAGTCTTCAGATCGTGGCATACACGCATCCGACAAAATAATGATGTGCCATAATTATCTGAAATTAGAAAAGCCCAGTAAAATGTTATATAAATAAGAGGAAAATTATATATTCAGTGCCAGAGACACAAGTACAATATTTTTATAAAATTTTATTGCAAAGTACACAAAATTTACCATTGAGTGATTCATTTCTGAATGGCATACTTAATCCATGAATGATTTTGGATGATAAGTTAATTGAATCCTTAGGGTAGACAAAGTCAATGAAGGACTGTCCGATAAGGATGTCTTTTGGGAAACCCAGGACATCAGTTACTGATGGCGAGATCTGCAGCACTGTGCCATCCTGAACGCTGATGGCAACGGTAAAACCATGCTGCAATAAAAAATGTCACTTTAGATTGACAAACACTTATGATGTTACATCTTCCTGTAACACTGAAATTTACAAGCACATACAGTAGGGCCCCAGCTTATGAGGCTAGTAGGTATGAGGTTTTTACACTTATCACCCCCCCCCCATTTTGCAACCCATTAATTACTACTTACAATGACTTGTTCTTCCAGCATCAGCACAATTATATCTGCTATTTTCCTAAGGATGAATTATAAATAAATTTTTTGGGGATGCTTTATTTACCAAATGCATTAAAAATTTGTGTATGTTCATTTTATGCAAGTAGAGAGAACTCATATTTATTTGATAAAGACTGGTCAAGAACTGTTGATGAATCTTTCATCTGCTAAGGATAAATAATTCACATTTGTTTCTCAGTTTTCTTTTTACCAAATACAGTGGTACCCCGGTTTACGATGGTCCCCAAACTCACCCTTTTATGTAAGTTTATTTTTTTAAATGCTTTTGTAAGTGTAATTTTGGGGGTCTAAAAGGACTAGTCTATTTTACAACATTTCTTAAGGAGATAAATTCGTTTGGTAATGGCACTTGAACAGCATTCTGGAATGAAAAAATATCGTAAACCGGGGTACCACTGTACATTCATACTTTGTGTATGTTCAGTTTGTAAACATGTATAGAGCTCGTATTTGACTGATAATATATAAGACAATCGATTCCAATATAAACCCTTTTCTGAAACTTTTCCTTGATAGCTGCAACAAAACACACAGGTATAACATAAGACACACAACCTTCTTTGACATCCCCACATCTGACTCAACCTATCTAAAAATTCAATGAGCAAAAACATCCCTAAAATCTGGAACTCCCTGCCTGAAGCATCGAAAGGCTCCCTATATGCCAATCAATTCTGAGCTACCAACAAAAAGCACCTCATCTTCCTAATGTAATTCAGACAGCAATACGCTACATGAACAAAACCAGCTTTCATCCAATTCTGTCCCCGTTCTTCTTCCAGCCGTCCTTCAACTTCCATGCATAATTGGTAACACATTTTTATTGTAACTAATTAACTTGCTGTATCTTCACCATCTCTATTCAATCACTCCACAAAACTGAAGACATTGAATCTGTTTGAAATATTAAGTCATACTTTTGTAACTGACCATTTGTTCATTAGCTACAAGTTCTACTTAATAATCTATGTTTAGTTCTTAAGCTGAAGATTAAGACACATGTGCAACAGTTGGGTATCTTTACTGATGAAACATTTCATCTACACAGTAGGCTTCTTCAGTCAAATACAGAGACAGAAGGTGTAGTAGTGAAATAAAGATGATGTAATCAGTCCATCAACCTTGGAGTAAAAGTATTCGAGGTGGTCAGTCCCTCAGCCTGGAGAAGAGTTCAGCTCCATGGTCTGGAATGATATTGTTCCAGGCTGAGGGACTGACCACTTCAAATAATTTTTCTCCAAAGTTGATGGACAGATTACATCGTCTTTATTTCACTACTACACCTGCAGCCTCTGTATTTGACTGAAGAAGCCTACTGTATAGGCAAAATGTTTCATCAAAAAAGATACCCAACTGTTGTGCATGTATCTTAATCATCAATTTGTTGGTATTTTACACCATTTTCAACACAAGTTCTTAAGTATCATGCAAGCCTTTGATCAGTTGCCTGAAATACATTGCATGATTGGTGGCTTTCTTTCATGCCTTCCAATGTTTTATTAGTACATGTAAACTACATTATTTGTATTGCATAAAGAAATACAAAATTGTACTGTATTGTAAAGATTGGTCAAGAACCATGGATTTAATATTTACACTGTTAGAACATCAGTGGTTGATGGAGGAATGGGAGAGTTGTTGGTGTGATGTGGAGGGTTGACTGGGGGTTTCTCACACACAACATATCCTCCCTCACACCCACACCATCTACCTTCACAACCACATTACCCACCCTCACCATCTACCCTCACAACCGCACTACCTATCCTCACAACACCACCCTCACAACCACAGCAGCTATCCACACAACACCCACCCTCACAACCACACCAGCTATCCACACAACACCCACCCTCACAACCACACCAGCTATCCACACAACCCCCACATCAGCTATCCACACAACACCCACACCAGCTACCCACACAACACCCACCCTCACAACCACACCAGCTATCCACACAACACTCACACCAGCTACCCACACAATCACACCAGCTACCCACACAACACCCACCCTCACCACACCAGCTACCCACATCCAGTATTGGGCCCACATCCAGTTTTGGGCCCCTACTTAAACGGGATGGGTCCTACACAGATGACAGCAAGGAAATGAGTGAGTTACTTAAGTCCCAGTATGACTCAGTTTTTAGTGAGCCTCTAACCAGACTGAAAATCGAAGACCTAAATGATTTTTTTATGAGAGTGCCACAGAACTTGACAGACGCATGCCTATCTGACACCACCACGACGCCAAATGACTTCGAAAAGGCAATAAATGACATGCCCATGCACTCTGCTCCAGGCCCAGACTCATGGAACTCCGTGTTCATCAAGAACTGCAAGAAGCCCCTATCACGTGCTTTTAACATCCTATGGAGAGGGAGCATGGACAATGGAGTCGTCCTGCAGTTACTAAAAACAACAGACATAGCCCCACTCCACAAAGGGGGCAGTAAAGCAATAGCAAAGAACTACAGACCAATAGCGCTAACGTCCCATATCATAAAAATCTTTGAAAGGGTTTAAGAAGCAAGATCGCCACTCATCTTGATACTCATCAATTGCACAACCCAGGGCAGCATGGGTTTAGAGCAGGCCGCTCCTGTCTGTCCCAACTACTGGACCACTACGACAAGGTCCTGGATACTCTAGAAGACAAACAAAATGCAGATGTTATATACACAGACTTTGCAAAAGCCTTTGACAAGTGTGACCATGGTGTAATAGCACACAAAATGCGTGATAAAGGAATAACAGGAAAAGTTGGTAGATGGATCTATAATTTCCTAACAAGTAGAACACAAAGAGTAGTAGTCAACAGAGTAAAGTCTGAGGCAGCTACTGTGAAAAGCTCTGTTCCACAAGGCACAGTACTTGCTCCCATCCTGCTCCTCATCCTCATATCGGACATAGACAGGGATATAAGCCACAGTGCTGTGTCTTCCTTTGCAGATGACACCCGAATCTGTATGACAGTGTCCACCATTGAAGACACTGCAAGACTCCAAGCAGACATAAACCAAATCTTTAAATGGGCTGCAGAAAATAATATGAAGTTCAATGATGAGAAATTTCAATTACTCAGATACGGAAAAAGTGAAGAAATTAAAATCTCATCGGAGTACAAAACTAATTCCAACCACACAATAGAGCGAAAAACTAATGTCAAAGACCTGGGAGTGATCATGTCAGAGGATCTCACCTTCAAGGACCATAACACCGTAGCAATTTGCATCTGCTAGAAAAATGACAGGATGGATAATGAGAACCTTCAAAACCAGGGATGCCAAGCCCATGTTGACACTTTACAGATCGCTTGTTCTATCTAGGCTGGAATATTGCTGCACACTAACTGCACCTTTCAAGGGGGGTGAAATTGCTGACCTTGAAAATGTGCAGAGAACCTTCACGGCACGCATAACTGCGATAAACCACCTCAATTACTGGGAACGCTTGAAGTTCCTAAACCTGTACTCTCTAGAACGCAGGCGGGAGAGATACATTATTATATACACATGGAAAATTCTCGAGGGATTAGTACCAAACTTGCACACGAAAATCACTCCCTACGAAAGCAAAAGACTCGGCAGGCGATGTAACATCCCCCCAATGAAGAGCAGGGGTGCCACTAGCACGTTGAGGGGCAACACAATAAGTGTCAGGGGCCCAAGATTGTTCAACTGCCTCCCAGCATACATCAGGGGAATTACCAACAAACCCCTGGCTGTATTCAAGCAGGCACTGGACAGGCACCTAAAGTCGGTACCTGACCAGCCAGGCTGTGATTCGTACGTTGGACTGCGTGCGGCCAGCAGTAACAGCCTGGTTGATCAGGCTCTGGTCCAACATGAGGCCTGGTCACAGACCGGGCTGCGGGGGCATTGACCCCTGGAATTCTCTCCAGGTAAACTCCAGGTAAACACACAACACCCACCCTCACAATCACACCAGCTACCCACACAACACCCACTCTCACAACCACACCAGCTACCCACACAACACCCACCCTCACAACCACCTACTCTCACACAAACTCTCCCATCCTCCAAATACCTTTATGATTTTCTATTTTAACCTAACTAGTTCCTCAAGTGTGATGAATGACATGGTGTGCATGTTGACATTGCTCCTGGCCAGTGTTAGCTGTGTTGGTCATCACTTCACTAACTGGTAAACAATAAACATTCCGTGTTAGTGTTCCTGTTTGGCCATGCGAGTGATCCTCAGTGCTAACTTTCGACACTCACTGACAAAAATGAAGAAAGTTGGAGCTAGGTGGATGTTTGATGAACATAGGCACATTCCTCTTTGAGGAAAGCAGGGATAAAAATTCTGTATACTCTAAGGCAGAATCAATGGTAACTTCTAACTTGGTTCTAGTGTCATGGTGTGAAAGATAATGAAACAAACTGACTTTGTTCCTATAGACCCTAAATGTCAGATTTTCTTCATCCTAGCAGAGTAGGACATCATGGAAGGGAAGTCACTCATCCCAGTAAATCTAATTGAAGGTTCCATGGAGTTAAGCCTGGCAGGAAGATTAGCAATGTTGAGACATCTGAGTGAAATAACCAGCACCTTATGCACATAACATAGCCACATTACACCCCTTGGGATGATGAATTTAAATCACTTCTCCTCCTGGTGCTCCATGTATAGACTTGCTATAACTGGACTGAGCCCATGGCCATCCCAAACTGCTGTACACAGATAGAAGTACAGTAGTAAAGCAATTGAAACTGACATACAGTACAACTCAATCAAGTCGACGAAATCAGTGACTTTTAGTGGAAGATCCATGGGGTCAGTGACCTTACAGCAAAACAGGGGTAATGGTTTGTGTGGCAGGAACCTTAGTAAATAAAGAGGTAATGTCAAAATTAGAGTTTCTTGTTACTGCTGTTAATGTTAAGCATGAGGTTAATGAGGCTGCTAAATGTTAAGACATATACGTACTTAGAAACTGTGGCCAGGAGATTTGAGAGATATTTACATGGTGTGCCTACCAATTTGTGACAGGCACAACTATACTAGATACACAAGATAAAAAGCTCCTCTCAGAGAGCTGCAACAGAATATATAAACACAATTTAGAAAAAAATTACTCTACCTCTTCGATATCTCACAAATTCAACTCAACCTGCATAAAAATGTCATGTACATAAGTGGTCTATAATACAGAACTCACTATCAAAAGATTCTAAACATTCCCTATTTGCCAACTACTTCAAGTAAAGTCCAGAAGTTTGTGTAAATTTATGAAAACCCAATATAAATGTCAAGTACAACTACTTCAATCTGCCAATCCAGATTCCAGTAAGTGTTCATACTTGTGTACCTCTTGTTTTTACTGTTTTCCTCACTCTTACCTCCTTGCTTGCCCAAATTATTGCTAAAACTGTTAATCCTGTTTTGGTATGGTCCCTTCATATTAGCACTGCAGATTTAATAAACAATTTTGTTACATAGAATGATCGCTGCATAGAATAATCTTGTCTTTGGATAATTTTCTTTTGTTAAACTTATCATTCAAATAATATAACTTGAACTATTTACTGTCAAATATGTAATTTTAAGTTATGTATAATTTTATGCTGCACCATATGCTTGTATAATTATGAGTTTCCCATGTATGACATGTAATGAAGTCTCTGTGACACAAATGTTATTTTCTTGGAAAAGCATTTATTAATTTATTTTCTTTACTAATCTGCAAACACCAATTAAAATTAAAACAAAAAGACTATTTAGAACTTACAGCACTTTTAAAGGTCTTGAGGAAGGCAGCCACATGACGAGTGTCTTGCGGCAGCTGTAAAAGCTTTTGACTAGCAAAGGAAACTCCTAAAAAAAGAGAGAGGGAGAGAAAATATAGTAATTTGTCTTGATAGACAATTGATGGAATTACTGGTATGAAACTGACAAAGTTGTGGATGATGTACATACAATACAAACTGCAGTGATATATTTTTTTTAACACATCGGCCGTCTCCCACCGAAGCAGGGTGACCCGAAAAAGAAATGTTTTTTTCTTTTTATATTTAGTAATTGCAGCGATATAACGGAAGGAAAAATACTAGAATATAGTACAGCACTGTACTAGAGAATACATTAGCAGTAACCACCAATGACAAAAGCAATACGTACATGTCTTGATAGTTGCAACAAAACTCAGGGGCATAATACTAGACACAAAAATCTTTGTGACATTTCCCATGTCCAGTTTAAGCTTTGTAAAAACTCAATGTGCATAAAAACACCACAAAATCTGGAACTCTGCTTGAAATCTCCAGAGCCTCTATCTGCCAGCAGCTTCAAAACTACTGTAAAAAACACCTCCTTTTTCCTAATACATGTATATCCTAACAATTAATTAAACATGATAAATGTGGCAAAAATGTCTAAAATATGATAAACAAGTATTAAAACCACAAATATGTGAAAAACTATATATTCTTATTCTCACTACAGTGGACCCCCGAGTTTCGTAAAAACTTCACTCCTGAAGTCTGCTCAAGTGCCATTACCGAACGAATTTACTCCCTTAAGGAAAAAATTCACGTAGGTTAGTCTATTTCAGACCCCCAAAAATACACTTCCACAAGAACTTACAAAATTATACTTACATAATTGCACGATTTCCGGGGTATTCGTTAACCGAGGGTCCACTGTACTTGTAATCATAATTCAACTTTAATATAATAATTGTCTGCTTGTTTATTCTCTGTAATGCATAAATTTGTTCTTTGTATACCCTTAATGTCCTTATATATAAAAGTAAATAATTGTTATTGCCACATAACTTTCTGCACGTGCAACCAAATGTCACCATCTATGTACAAACATTGTATCATGCTAAAATAAATAAAATAAATGAATAAATCTTAGTAGAAATAACACATTGGGAGCCATATGAGTACTGTACTTATTTGTGATTAGAGTATGTACTTTTTTATATATGTAGTAACACGAGGAGAGCTCTTTAGTCTGTTTCAAAGTTTTACTGAGCTTCCAGTGGTTGTTAACACTTAGTTCACTATGTCCTCTAATAAATTATTCAGGTTCATCATAACTTATAAATTAAAATTAAATAAGATACGGAAAGGCATACAGTGGACCCTCGCTATTCGAATACTCCAAAACTCACCCTTTTATGTAAGTTTATTTTTGCAAGTGCTTTTATAAGTGTATATTTTTGGGGGTCTGAAATGGACTAATCTAATTTACATCATTCCTTATGGGAATAAATTCGTTTGGTAACAGCACTTGAACAGCATTCTGGAATGAGGGTGAGTTTTGGAGTGTTCGAATAGCGAGGGTCCACTGTATTACTCTTATGGTCATAAAGTTTCTCTGAAGTACTGCACATACACACACATCCAATAGACAGAAGTATGCATTACAATTACTGGTAACTTGAAAAACGATATTGTTGTGATTACTATCTTGATTGTTAAGCAAGGGATGACTTGACCAAAATGCTCTGCATAAACATAGGCTTTCAGCATGCATTCAAATGTCACCCATTTCTGTATAAACAATGTATCATGTGGAAATATACTTTGATATATGCTTTGCTCTCTATGGGGAAGTGGAACAGAATTCTTCCTCCATAAGCCATGCGTGTCGTAAGAGGCGACTAAAATGCTTGGAGCAAGGGGCTAGTAATCCCTTCTCCTGTATACATTACTGAAGTTAAAAAGAGAAACTTTTGTTTTTCTTTTTGGGTCACCCTGCCTCGGTGGGATACAGCCGATTTGTTGAAAAAAAAAAATGCTTTGCTAGTGAATCTGTAAATAATGCATTAATGAGCAAGGACAGGTCACTGACTGGGTGACAATATACATCTGGTGGCCCGTGACCTGGTGAGCAACGCTCTCACTTCACACACTGAGTGTCCGTAGTTTGATCCCCGCCAAGGGTGGAAACACTGGGCATGTTTCCTTACATCTGTTGTTCTGTTCACCTAGCAAGCAAGTAAGTACCTGGGTGTTAGTCGACTGGTGTGAGTCGCATCCTGGGGACAAGATTGAGGATCCCAGTGTAAATAAGACATACAGTCCCTTGATTATGCACTGCCTTTCTTAGGTTATCTTGGGTGGCTAACTCTCCAGGGTGAAAAATCCGAACAAAATCTTGTCTTATCTTACGATGTACTACCAAGATGTTCAGATAGCATTAAGTCAGCTATTATATGACATTCTAACTAAAATATCCTAAAACAAGTTACTGTATACCAAACACTGCCGGCTGAGATAATGTAATAAAAAATACTAAACTAGTACACTATCTAATACATACTGAATAGTGTGCTCGCATGTCCTTAGCTTATGTATATGTATGTAACATATGTATATATATATAACTCACAGCTGTGTATGAGGGCAAAAATAAATTATTGTTACTACTTACCATGTTCTGCAGAGTGTTCCTTAATCTTTCGAATAAAATTAAGAGCCTGAGTATACACCAGAGTTGGTTGGTTAGCCTTATCATCTCCCTCATTGCTGTGACAGTTGAATGTCGAGGTGCTCTCCTCAATTCCTGTTGCAATACCTGAAACAAGTAATTAATGGATAACACTCCTCATAAAAGTAAAAATAGATATTTAAATTTGCAGGTTTGACTGATAACAAACTCTGCTCTCCTTTCATGGACTAGTACATAAAACATATGACAGTTATCTACAGTACTAACTTTGTACAAACATGCATTTGTTTTTAATTTTCCAGTATGTACATCAAATAAAGGGGATTCATAAATTATTTACATTTGTATCACAGCGACAAGGCACAATGCCACATAAAAAAATATACTAAAAGAAAGTAACTCTCTTGAGCATTTGTCTATGATACTACATGTTCATCACAGTTTAGAACTTTGGAGGGCAAAAAAATGGTGTACATAGATCACAAAATGTTTCATACATATTAATAATGTTAAGGATTAGATATTCTAATGGTTAAATTAAATCTGCTTATTGCCTAACCTAGCTTAGGTGCTGTGCTTCAATCTGCCAAGGCAAGATAATTTAAAAAAAAAAAGCAAGATAAAGTGCTAAGAAATTTGAGGAAAAAAAAATACATATGCTGTTGTATAAAGTTTTTAAGGCATTTCATTATTTTCAAGAGTAGAGAAGGGGTAAGCTTTTGAAATTCAAAAACAAAAGGCTACACTAGTGCAAATAAAACAATTCAGTAAAACTGCAAATCAGCTGAAAAATACAAATACAACTATTATTAATTTAAATGACCAACCATCTGACCACTCATAACTTGACACACTTTTCACACTTGTCAAGTACTTTACATTCATTTGAATTCATTCATAACTAATCTATTCCACCCTTGTTATTACAAAATCATTTACTGCAATCTCGAGGATTCAATCTGGTCAAGTACTATAAGATGCACCTAACTTACTGCTGGCTGTTTCACTGCTCAGTCTGGGATCACGCTCCACTGCTCTTGTCTTCTCCCTCTCTTTATCTTCCTCTTCCTCTTTGACAACCTTCTCAGTCTTCTCCTTGACAAGCAGTTTGTCAATCTTTTCCTTTGATTTTTTTCTTTTGTGGTCTTTATGCTTGATTTCTCTCAATCTATTTTTATTGGAATGAAGAAAAATATGACATTTTTAGAAAAAAAATCAGCAGTTCAGTATACACCAGGAAAATTAAAAATAAAATACATTACTTAAGACAAAAACAATTCACTATTAAAGATATTTATTTCTAAATATTGAGGCTATAAACTCGAGTGAGTGTAGCACTTACCACCTTTCTTTTAACCAACTCCAATATTCTACACCACATTTTTTTGTGAAGAACTTTCTTGTACAGTATTCCCAGGGGCAGTGACAGAATTTCTATATTGGGGCTTAAGGTTGGCTGGTTGGAAGGGGACAGGCTAAGAGACTTGTTTTGAACCAGCATTATTATTGTTACTGTTTTTTTTTTATTATTTCAGGGGCTTTGGGTATGAGGTAATTTTTGGGGTCTGAAGTCCCCCAAGCATCCCTTCCTTGGTGCTCCCCCTGAGTATACCCTCTAATAATATGGGGAATATGTTCTTGTAATATCAGTGCCTTATGGAAATTGGTTGTAAGTGAAATGAGGAATATTTTTTTTATAAATATTCTAGCAAGTACAAATTACCAAAAACTCTATCATATGTAGGATACATTCCTGAAAATAGTGCTCTATAAAAATTAGAGTTATGTAAAGAGCATAGAAAAAAAACCATGATTACTACTTTCCAGTCACCTCCACATTTGTCAAGTCTTTTTTAATATATTACTAGGTAAAAATTACTGTAGTTTATTTTACCTTACATTATATGAAGAGTTTGGAAAGTGAGGTTCATTTGTCGACGCACTTGGTACACGTTAACAACGTAAAGATGAAAGCTACAATTCTTTACCTAATTGCACCAAATGTATAGGAACAAATCACACTTATACCAAGAAACATATACCAAACAAAAATGCACTTGATTTTTAAAGCCAGAGGAAAGAAAAAACAATATAAAAATAGAGAAAGTAAAATCAGCAAGGTCCCTCAGCAAATCAACATTATAAAAAGAAAGACCATCTTTCCTAACCAAACTGTAATAAACATATAAGAACTCTCCTACATATACACTGTGTATGGGTAACATCTAAGAGATGCAAATAACACATCAGTGAATATACACTTGTCAGAGAGACAACTTTAATAACACCTGCACCATGTACTGACACACCCATAACCATCTCCTGAACTTCCAAACTACCAGAACTATTATAAAAATCAGACCTACACTGCAAACACTCTTTGGAACCTGCTCTCATCACTACTACCAACACCTAAAGACTCTCCTAATAATTCCCAGAGATTTTTACAGGAATACTGAATACATATAATAAATATCATGATGAAAGATAAAAAAATGTAAACCGAGAGCAAGGAGGCTGAGGGACTAACCACCTCAAAACTATTTCTCCAAGGTTGATGGACTGATGACATTATCTTTACCTCATCACTTCCGCTGTCTACAATACGTTCTCTTTATCTGACTGAAGAAGCCTACTGCATAGGTGAAACGTTTCAACAATAAAGATACCCAACTGTTGCACATGTCTTACTCATCAAGAAGATACAGGTGTACAAGACTGTTGTAGATGAATGGTTCAGAGAACCGACAAGTTGATAAATTAGACACATGTGCAACACTTGGGTATCTTTATTGAGGAAACGTTTCGCCACACAGTGGCTTCATCAGTCCATACAAAGGAGAAAGGTGAAGAACAGGAGGAGTCTGAGGTAATCTTATCAGGATTGATGGACTGACTACATCGACTCAAGGCCAAGGGACTGATTACCTCAAACTCCTCCTGTTCTTCACCTTTCTCCTTTGTATGGACTGATGAAGCCACTGTGTGGCGAAACGTTTCCTCAATAAAGAAACCCAAGTGTTGCATATGTGTCTAATTTACAAGACTGTTGTGGGCAGCATCCTGGAGAAGGACCTAAAAACTTCAACAGAAATGAGATGCACTGTTGGGCTTTCTTGGATTATTCTGGGTTAATAGCATTCCAGGATTAATAATTTGGAAAAAGTAATCTTCTAAATATATCTAACCAAGACAGGACTTGCAGCAATGGGTTCAAGTTGGAAAATTTTTAGATTTAGAAATGATATAGGAAAGCATTGGTTTGGTCAGAGTTGTGGATGAGTGAAACAAACTCCTGAGTAGCATCACTGAAGTGAAAACCTTATGTAGCTTTAAAAATAGGTTAGATAAGTACATGAGTGGGTGTGACTTGGACTTGCCTAGCATAGGCCAGTAGGCCTGCTGCAGTGTTCCTTCTTTCTTATGTTCATCATTTAATTACCTGTCAGATATCACTCTGACTAGGGAAAAACATAGCATGACATTGAAGAAGGGAAAGAAAAGCTATGAACTATGACAATTATTCTATATTATATCTAAGGTTATTTGTATAGGAAAAGTCTTCTCTAAAGCTTCAGCTGTTGTGTATGTGAACATGAACCCTCGTTAAGCATAAGATAACAGAGCAGGTTGACAGACTTACCTAAAATCAGCATTGTCGCCAAAACCACTACTGTGGCTGGACCCGCTGTTGAGACTCTTGCTGCCACTGTAACTGTTGGTGGCAGACATAATAAAATATTAGACAAGTTATTTACTCATGAATTCAAAACACTGTACAATAAAAACCAAAATGGGTAAGTTGAAAAAAAAAAGGATGAAAGTAAATACCCTTTCAAAGTTTTACCTACATATTTCCAGCAGGTTACACTCGTAAAACTCTTGACATCACTATTTTGTCATTCAGTTTTCATTCTGACAATTCATATGTAACCAAACTTTAAATCTAAGGGTTGTAAATGGTGATACCAACAAGCTGTGGAAAAAGACATCTGTGTACAGTTCAGGACATTTATAAGAGAGAATTTTTGCCACAAGTGGCTTCTTAATTCCTAATAGTCACCAGGTACAGGTTAATATATAGTGGACAGTACAGGTGACCTGAAGCAAAAATGAGGTGAGACAGGAGGTACATCAAATTGCAGAAAATATGTTGGACAAATGTCTAAGTGAGAGGGCTGGTTTTCAGTATGACTTGTTTAGCATAGGCCAGTACACCTGCTGTATAGCTTCATGCTCAGTGTGTTCACTCATGATGGTGAATCCTTATATGGATAGAAATGTTTTAGTTAAAAGTTTGGAAACACAACTGACACTATACCTTCGTGGTATACTGTCAGTTGTGGCAAGTAAGGCAGCTTCCAGCAACTTTTGCCTCTGTTAGTCATTTTCACTGATGGCTAGTTGTGCTTTGTTAAACATCATTACAGTGCCGGCACTTTGAAGGAGGGGTGTTAATGTTGCAGTTTTATAACTGTAGTGTAAGCATGCCTCTTGCAAGACAGTGATGGAGTGAATGATGATGAAAGTTTTTCTTTTTCGGGCCACCCTGCCATGGTGGGAAATGGCCAATTTGTTAATAAAAAAAAATATATATATTTATTTTTATGTTGCACACAGGCATTGTTTTGGTCATCCCATCTGCAGGTGTTTCTGTGTTCCTTAAGTCTGATATTTAATGACCTAGCAGTTTCTCCCACATATTTATTGTCACATCCACAACATGGAATTATGTATACTTCTGCACTGATCAAAGGTTCTTTCTTGCGTTTCTGCACCAAGTCTTTGGCTGAAGAAGAGTTGATGACTATCTTGGTTTGGTTGTTAAATATTCTAATGTGGTCAAACTATTTAACAACCAAACCATCAAGATAGTCACCAACTCTTCTTCAGTCAAAGAATTTGTGCAGAAACACAAGAAAGAACCTTCAACTAGTGCAGGAATATACATAATTCCATGTCGTGGATGGGACAAGATGTGGGAGAAGCTACTAGGTCATTAAATATTAGACTTCAGGGACACAGAAACACCTGCAGATGGGATGATCAAAACAATGCCTATGTGGAACATAAGAATAAATGTGGGTATGTAATAATGTTTAACATAATTTGATTACTAGCACACTCAGCTCACACACTGAGGTCCGGGGGTCAATCCCCGGGACAGCTGGAAAACATTAAGATGTATTTCCTTAAGACATCTGCTATCCATGCTCACCCATCAGTAAAATGAGTACCTGGGTGTTAGTGGACTGGTGTGGGTCACATCCTTGGGCAAAATTGACCTAATTTGCCCGAAATACTCTGTATAACAAGGGGTTTTCTACATAGTAG
Source organism: Cherax destructor (assembly GCA_009830355.1). Taxonomy (NCBI): domain Eukaryota; kingdom Metazoa; phylum Arthropoda; class Malacostraca; order Decapoda; family Parastacidae; genus Cherax; species Cherax destructor. The sequence goes on from WNWK01003073.1 coordinate 80,043, forward strand.
TAGTATGTCATTGATGTTGGCTAAGCTTGTATACCTTGTACATGTATTTGTAGAAATAACGATATTATTATTATAAGAATAACTAGTCATCCACGAAAACGACTAACAGAGGTTAAAGTTGCTGGAAGTTAATAATATCTATATTTCTGTAAGTACATGTACAAGGTATATAGGCCTAGCTGACATCAATGACATACTACTATATAGAAAGCCCCTTGTTATGCTGAGCATTTCAGGCAAATTAAGTCAATTTTGTCCCAGGATGCGACCCCACACCAGTCAACTAACACCCAGGGACCCATTTTTACTGATGGGTGAACATGGACAACAGGTGTAAGGAAACACGCCCAATGTTTCCACCCTTGCTGGAAATGAAAATCGCACAAAGACCCTCAGCGTGTGAATCGAGAGCTTTGCCTACCAGGCCACAGGCCGCCTTACTTGCCACAACTGACACTATACCACAAAGGTCTGGAAGCTTCATGGTTTCCAAACTTTTAGTTAAAAAGACTGTTAGCCAGATTGTTATCATGTGAACACATTGAGCATGAAGCTATACATGGTTAAGGATGTTTTTGGTGTTGGAAAATCCGGTGGTGTGAATCATTAAATCATCAGCAAAGCTAATCATATAATGATGGGGCTGGCTAGGCACAGTATTAAGTAAGGCATTTATTAGAATACTGAATAAGATGGGACTGAGCACACCACCCTGTGGGGTTCCTAATTCAGTCTTCAGTTACACTTCTATGTCCCTGAAACAACAGAGGACTTTCTGTTGGACAAGTTGCTTCTTCAGTCAAATACAGAAGCAGCAAGTGCAGTAGTGAAATGAAGATGATGTAATCAGTCCATCAACCTTGGAGAAAAATTATTTGAGGTGGTCAGTCCCTCATCCTGGAGAAGAGTTCAGCTTCATGGTCTGGAATGATATTATTCCAGACCATGAAGCTGAACTCTTCTCCAGGATGAGAGACTGACCACCTCAAATAATTTTTCTCCAAGGTTGATGGACTGATTACATCTTCATTTCACTACTACACTTGCTGCTTCTGTATATGACTGAAGAAGCCTACTGTGTAGGCAAAACATTTCAACAAAAAGATACCCAACTGTTTCCCATGTGTCTTAATTAACTTGTGGAGGTGGTAGTAACCTGCCACCCCCCCCCCCACGACCTCAGAAACTATGGTAGTTTCTCATACATACTTCAAAAGTGAACATTACTTTTAGTCTATAAGAAAAGCCCATCTTGGAATCGACACACTGCATAGTTAAAAGTAACTCCAAAGCACCATTATATACCTTTTCTGAGATGGGCCTTGGGAGCTGGATTCCAGTGAGCCATAGGCAGACTCCTGCTGCCCTGGATTCTTAGCATCATCCACTGACTGCTCCTCCATACTTGCCGCCATTAAGTAGACTTTTTCAGATTTACGGACTTGCAGAGGAATCTAAAACATCATCTGGAATGCGAGAGATTTAAGTATCAGGACATAATGATAAAAAACTATACAAAGTAACAAAAGATACAAGATTCTTATTTTGATCTCTAACATAAGCCCCCTATATATTTTTTTTATTTTTTATGGTAATATGTAGGAAAAAAGCAGCATGATCAGCCAGTCTTGTGCCAGACAACCCAATCCTGTGGCCTGGTTGGCAATGCTCTCGGTTCACACACTAAGTGTCCGTGGTTCAATCTCCGGTATGGATGGAAACTTTGTGCGTGCTTTCTTACACCTGCTGTCCCTTTTCATCTAGCAAGAAAGTAGATACCTGAGTGTTAGTCGACTGGTGTGGGTCGCATCCTGGGGGACAAGATTGAAGGACCCCAGTGGAAATAAGACAAACAGTCCTCGATGACGCACTGACTTTCTTGGGTTATCCTGGGTGGCTAACCCTCAGGGGGGTTAAAAATATGAACAAAAACTTATCTTACTCTTCAAAGTGACTTAAACTGGATCATAAGTTGGCCAAGGCTCTGTTGCTTGATATTGCACCTGCTCACCCAAGGACTGGAAAATTAAGCAACAGTGATGGTAAAATTTAGGTTATGTTTCTGCCTCCTAATACAGCCTCCCTGATCCAACTTATGGATGAGGCGGCTCCTGTAAGAGGTTGTACCAGTCTACCTACTTAGATAAAGTACTGATAATGACTGAGGAGGAATTAAACACCAGAGGCCAATGTATGTTGAAAATCAAGAAGAATAAAATAACATTAGCATGTGTTTCCTTAAACACCTGCTGTCAATGTTCACCTATCAGTGTTAGTGGACTGGTGTGGGTCGCATCCTGGGGACAATTTTTATTCTTATTATAATAAAAAACTAAGCGCTAAACCCACAAGGGTCATACAGCGCTGAGACAAAATTGACCTAATTTGTCCAAAATTCTCTGCATAACAAGCGGCTTTCTATATACTAATAGTATGTTATTGATGTCAGCTAGGTCTGTATACCTTGTACATGTACTTGTAGAAATAATAATAATAATAATAATAATAATAATAATTATTATTATTATTATTATTATTATTATTAATTATTATTATTATTATTATATAATGTCATGCGTCTTTAACCTTGGAGCGAAAAGAAAAGGACATCATCAGCTAATTTTTGGAAATTATTTTTATATAATGTTGATTCTGATTTGGACATAATATGCAAATACGTAAGGGAGAACTTTTCACTACTGATGCGCCAAGGTTTTTGGTTTCACTTAGGGTGTCAGATAAAGGAGTACTGGTGCTTGGAGTGTTCGGGGGTGAACGCCTCCGCGTCCCGGTCTATGACCAGGCCTCGCGGTGGATCAGGGCCTGATCAACCAGGCTGTTACTGCCGGCCGCATGTAATTCAACGTATGAACCACCGCTAGACTGGTCAGGTACTGCTTTTAGATGTCTCTCCAGCTCCCTTTTGAAGACAGCCAGGGTTTGGATTATTTGTGAGTGTGCAATAGATGTGTGTTTGGAGATGTTGTTGATCATGAGGGTTAAGAGCTCTGAGTCTCGGGGATTATCAGTGGTGGCTAAAGCTCTCGCTCTCACTCTGACTTTTTTGGGTTATCCTGGGTTCTCTACACATATATGCTGCTATGTATGATAATCTGTCTGCATAACAAGGGACTTTCAATATAGTATTATGTCAGCTAGAGCTGTGTAAGTAAGTAAGTAAGTTTATTCAGGTAAACATAAATACAGTTACATAGATTATCATACATAGCAGCATATGTGTAGAGAACTTAGGATAACCCAAAAAAGGTCAGACAAAGGAACTTATTTTCATTGGGGTCCTTGGTGTTGGTAATATTTTTAAGGATTTTGCAACAAAGTTGCAACGACTGGAAGAAAAAGCAATGTAGCCTTAGCAGTGAGCTGCTGGACACTGCTGTCTCTCAGAATAATGTTGACACTGTTATTAAGAGGCGCCTGAGTTTCCCTGTCTACCTGGAGAGGGTTTCGGGGGTCAACGCCCCCGCGGCCCGGTCTGTGACCAGGCCTCATGGTGGATCAGGGCCTGATCAACCAGGCTGTTACTGGTGGCCGCACGCAACCCGACGTACGAACCACAGCTCGGCTGGTCAGGTACTGACTTTAGATGCCTGTCTAGTGCCTTCTTGAAGACACTTGGTAATTCCCATTATGTATCCTGGGAGGCAGTTGAACAGTCTTGGGCCCCTGAGACTTATTGTGTTGTCTCTTATCGTGCTAGTGGCGCCGCCTCTGCTTTTCATTGCGGGAATGTTGCATCGTCTGCCGAGTCTTTTGCTTTCTACTAATATTATGTTTATTTCCCCCCCCCCCTCCCTATAATCTACCTTGTCCATAATGACTATCGCATTTGTTTTGTCTGCTTTCGTAAGGTGAAGTCCAGGATCTCTCCTTAATTCATGGTATAACTTAACAAATCTTTGAGGACAATTGTGTTGTAGAGGTAGGTTAACTTATAGGTAGATTACAGGGAAAATAACATTATTAGAAAACAGGGGAACTGACGTGCCTCTTAAGGCAGCTGAGGATGCAAAATTGGTGCGGAGGAGATGCACTACAATGGAAATATGTCACCTTGTCTAACTTTTTTTTCTTTGGGGGGGGGGGTTATTCTAGGTAATTTACAAATAAGTTAAACTATGTATGATAATTGTACTTATATGTACCTGTACCTAAATAAACTTACTTAAAGCGCCTCATATCAGGACTGATACTCATGGAGTCAAGACTTTGGTTCAGACGCAGTAGTTCTAATTATCTGGCAATCCCCATTGCTCACATAATAAATTTGTCCATCACCACTAATACAGAACCAGACGGGTTCAAGGAGGCCAGAGGTACTAATATCTTCAAGAAAATAGTAGGTCTGATGTCAGCAACTACAGGACTGTTAGTATACTCAGTGTAATATCAAAAATTCTAGAGAGGGCGGTGTACTGTCAAGTAAAGTATCTTAGTGACAACATTCTTCATAGTTACCAATCAGGCTTTAGAAGATCTTACTCAACCGACACCTCCCTAATTAATCTGATGGATTACATGAGAACTGAAATGTCGATAGGGAACCTCATAAGAATGGTAACCTTAGACTTGCAAAAGGCCTTCGATACTGTCAACCACAAGATATTATGTAAGAAACTTCAAGCTGTCGGCATAGGTTACATAGACTGGTTTAAGTCCTATCTTAGCAATAGGAAACAAATTGTCAAAATCAACAAAACAGAATCAGAACCACTGCCGATAGCATGTGGAGTTCCCCAAGGTAGTATTCTGGGTCCTTTATTATTTCTGTGTTATATAAATGATATGCCCATCAGTGTCAAGTGCAAACTCCTACTGTATGCGGATGACAGTGCTCTGATAGTGTCAGGTAAAGACCCACAAGATATAGCTAATGTATTAACACTGGAACTGGAGTCCTGCAGCAAATGGTTAGTAGACAACAAACTATCGTTACACCTCGGGAAAACAGAAGCCATACTCTTTGGCACGAAATATAAACTGAGAATGTTAAATAATTTTAATGTCCGGTGTAATGGGGAATTCATCACTTCAGTTTCCTCAGTAAAATATCTGGGAATCCCCTTTGACCCATGCATGTCAGGAGAATTGATAGGGAACAGTGTAGTAAAGAAGGCGAATGCCAGACTGAAGTTCCTCTACAGACAAGCACAGTGTCTACCTACTGAGGCTCGCAGGACTCTATGTCTAGCCCTTATACAATGTCATATGGACTATGCTTGCTCTTCATGGTACTCTGCCTTGACAAAAAACTGAAAGATGAACTGCAAATCACCCAGAACAAAATGGTAAGATTCATCCTGGACCTGGGTCCAAGAGAGCATGTAGGCCAGGATGAATTACAACAATTGGATATGCTAAATATTGAAGACAGAGTAAAACAACTGAAGTTAAATCAAGTTTATTAAATTGCTCACAAACAGTGTCCAGAATATCTTGCTGCCAATTTTGTCAAGGCTGGGAACCAAAGCAGTCATAGTACTAGGGGGAGAGAGCACAACTTTGTAGTACCCACAGTCAGTGGCCAGGCTTCAAACACCTTTTATTGTACAGCAATAAAGGAATGGAACAAACTGTCTGCACATGTCAAAGCCAGTCATAGCATGAGCCAGTTCAAGAAGAGAACCAAAAGGTACCTAATGAATGTAGCGACAGAAAGGGAGGAGAATGATTTTTTATTTTTTTTTAGCTAACATACATGTAAATGTAAATAAATTTTTTACCTTATTCCTAGTATATATCCTATATAGTATAATAACATATATCTCCTACAGTGTATAATATTAAGGTATTAAAAGGACCCCAATGGAAATAAGTCACTGTCTGACTTTTTTGGGTTATTCTAGGTTCTTTACACACATGCTGCTATGTATGATAATCTATGTAACTGTATTTGTGTATACTTGAATAAACTTACTTAGGACCCCTCATGGGAGGTTCCTTGATGCTGGTGAGGGGCTCTTGATCTAGGGAATTGGATCTGTGCTCCAGTTCCCTGAATTGAGCCTAAGTACCTTCCATCATCCCCTCCCCCCACAGGCGCTGTATAATCCCTACAGGTTTAGCGCTCCACATGATTATAATAATCTAATTGTCAGGCCCAAATATGGTGTCCCAGTGGACAATGCTGCTGCTGGCCGCGTAACTGACTTAATTCGGGAGTTTTTAAGGGATTTCAATCTTTCTTTGTATGGAAGATTTCTTACGCAAGGAATAAATTTTGTCATTCTTTTCTGAATGTTCTCTAACGAATTATATCCATTCTGTAGTATGGAGACCAAAACTGAGCTCGTGTCATTCACTGAAGCTATATGACACTCCCACACATACATTGGTTAATTTTGTCCCCAGGATGCGACCCACACCAGTCGACTAACACCCAGGTACCTACTTATTGCTAAGTAAACAAGGATAGCAGGTGTCTTAATTAAGGAAACACGCCTAATGTTTCCACCAGTACCGAGGATCGAACCACGGACACTCAGTGTGTCGACGCAACTACGTACTCGCTAGCCCAGACCACATTTCCCGAAAACAATGAGAAAAACACACCCTCCTTTTTTGCCTTCTTCTATTGACCAACCCACGCACAGCAGGTCCAAGGAATCCTAAGGAGTCCTACACAGATTGTTTCATGGTGACGCAGGAGAGGTGTTGACCAACCCACGGTACAGCACGTCTAAGGAATCTCAAGAGTCCTGTCCTACACAGACTTTCATAGTGACTCAGGAGAGGTGCACTCAGTGGCACGCTTGACCCTTCAGCTTCACCCTGTGACGTCACCTACACACTCTCCTGACAACACAATACACAAGTGTCTGACATTTCCAACTCTGCTACCGAAATTTTATTTGTACAAAATGCACATATTTTCATTTTAAAAACTACGCTATAATGCAACCTCATTTTAAGGCTGGCCCTACTTCTCTCTCTCTCTCTCTCTCTCTCTCTCTCTCTCTCTCTCTCTCTCTCTCTCTCTCTCTCTCTAACTTTAGCACTGCTATGAGGTAAAATTAACACTTTGTATACAGGTGGCCTGCTGGCAAAAGCTCTCGCTTCACACGGTGAGGGTCCGGGTTCGATTCCCGGCGAAGGGGTGGAAACATTAAACTTGTTTCCTAACACCGGTTGTCTATGTTCACCATCAGTAAAATAGGTACCTGGTTGTTAGTGGACTGGTGTGGGTCGCATCCTGGGACAAAGCTGACCTAATTTGCCCGAAATGCTCTGCATAACAAGCGGCTTTCTATATAGTAGTATGTCATTGATGTCAGCTAGGACTGTATACCTTTAGTTAGTTCAGACTCTCAGGTAAGGACCCACTAGGGGCGAGGGGGAAGTGGGGACAGAAGAAGAATAGCCGGTGAGAGGAAGAGCTGAAGTAGAAGAGAAAGAGTCAGGACTAAACCCAACAGTCTAACTACTTTAACTGAGTTACCTTGTACATGTACTTGTAGTAAATATATTATTATTATTATTTTACAGTAAGGTACACCTAACAAATACAAATACAGACAGTGAGGAAAACTACTGCATTATTACTGCAGTGTGTTTTGTCACTATTTAAATCTTTATTATGTTCATAAGTATAATTTGACAATGATCTAGAACGGGGGTTCTTAACTGGGGGGGGGGATATTTATACCCCTCGGGGCATGTGAACCAAATAATGTGGGTATGGGACTCGATGTCTGAACAATTTAAGAAAAAAAGTTGTTGTTAGATTAGAAGAAACTATCAACTGTTGTGTTGCTAGCTGTCTGTGTTGCTAGGTGTCTGTGTTGCTAGCTGTCTGTGTTGCTAGGTGTCTGTGTTGCTAGCTGTCTGTGTTGCTAGGTGTCTGTGTTGCTAGCTATCTGTGTTGCTAGCTATCTGTGTTGCTAGCTATCTGTGTTGCTAGCTATCTGTGTTGCTAGCTATCTGTGTTGCTAGCTATCTGTGTTGCTAGCTGTCTGTGTTGCTAGCTATCTGTGTTGCTAGCTATCTGTGTTGCTAGCTATTCACATGTAAAGTAAAACAGAGCTATTGAGATATTTTGAAGTCACACAAGGTACCTAATAGTGATGGTGGTGGTAGTTTCCACAGTGGTGAAGGTGGTATGGGGACATATTGGGCAATCCATTGTGGGTCTGTAATCGTAAATAGGTGAAGTACCCGTGAAGAGTGCACACAGGTGTTACAAGCACATATATAACATGTGATGTAGATTTAACTTAGCATAGCTGTTATGAGAAAGAACTAGTGGTAGAGGTAACACGAGGACCCTCCTGGAGTGAGGTATGGTTGACCAACAGCTATAAATGTAAAAAAAATAAAAATGTGGACTCATTATTGGGCATCCTCGAGGGGATACCTTAATGCAGGGGTTGACAACCTCCTATACGTCCCGCATCCCTAGGAAATATTGGATTAATGTTGCACCTCTTACAAAAGTAAGTCAGATTTCTAATTTTTTAATCACACATTGAACCAAATACAAATTTTTGAATCACAGATTGAACTTAAAAAATAAGCTTTTAATTCAGTGCATAAAATGTAAATATAAATTGAGTAATTAGAAAAGTTTTTGGTAAAATAAACAGAATTGTGTTTTTCATTATTATTGTCGCTTCCCTTAAAATGCCATCTGGCACTCCTGTGGGTGCCCGCACCCCCAGGTTGGGAACCCCATTAACACCTCCATTCAAAGAGGTGAAGTTAAAGATCTAGAGAGTGTACAGAGAACCTTTGCTGCACATGTAAGTTCCATCAAACACCTCGACTACTGGGAACGCTTGGCAGCATTTGACTTGTACTCCCTGGAACGCAGGCGATAGAGATATATCACAATCTACACTTGGAAAATCATAGAAGGAATAGTCCCTAATCTGCACACATAAATCACTCCCTACGAAAGCGAAAGACTGGACAGGCGGTGCAAAATACCCCCAATGAAAAGTAGGGGTGTCATTGGTGCAATAAGAGAAAACACAATAAGTGTCCGGGGCCCAAGACTGTTCAACAGCCTTCCACTATGCATAAGGGGAATTACCAGTAGACCCCTGGCTGCCTTCAAGAGGGAGCTGGACAGATACTTAAAGTCGGTGCCGGATCAGCCTGGCTGATCCTGTCATCTACTGCTGGCTCTCTCTGAGAGAGCCAGCAACAGGTGACAGACCCGCACTGCGCTATTCTGAGAAAAACTTCCCTTCACTCCTTCAGTTGCAGCCTTGCAACATTGCATAGCTCCTGATGACGCAATGAGAAGTGTGAAAGTACTTGAGCTAAAGATTTCCACCCCCCCGTGGCTTGTCTTGCATATATACACACACACACACACACACACACACATATATATATATATATATATATATATATATATATATATATATATATATATATATATATAATTATATATATATATATATATACACAAATTTCTGTAATAAAAATGGCAGATTACACCTGGAGTACAGCAGGAGAGTGTTTCTGGGGTCAACGCCCCTGGGGCCCGGTCCATGACCAGGCCTCGCGATGAATCAGGACTTGATCAACCGGGCTGTTACTGCTGGCCACACGCAAAATACAACTCCTAACCCCGGCTAGTCAGGTACTGATTTTAGGCTAAAAATAATTCCAACCTTCCACTAAGAAATGGCAGATTTGAAGGCAGACTGAAGAGGTATTCTCTTGTTACACCAGAGAGCAATATACTAAAATACACCAGCACATTAGGTTTGAAGCTTCGCACAATTTGCATTATCACGTTATCAGCGTCGAAGGTGAAGCCAGTCTGACACTGAATTTATCGCGTGTAAATCAGAATTTCAAATTTCCCAGTTTTTTCCATGACAGATGGACAACTGGGATCTATACAGGTCAGAATCATTACAAACTTTTCTCTATATAATATTGACTAGTTTTTAAGGCTTAAATAAGTACGTAAGTACTTGGAGGGTGATGGACTGATTACATCGTGTGTACATCTCTACTGGTGCTGTTGTCACCTCTGTATTAGACTGAAGAAGCCTACTGTGTAGATGAAACGTTTCGGAAATAAAACATAACTGTTGCATAAAAACATAACAAATGAGGAACACTGCAGCACGCCTACGGTGCCCCGTGGCCTGTTGGCTAAAGCTCTCGCTTCACATGGCGAGATCAGGGTTTGATTCCCAGCGAGGGTAGAAATATCGGGCGTGTTTCTTTACACCGGTTGTCTATGTTCACCCATCAATAAAATGGGTACCTGGGTGTTAGTGGACTGGTGTGGGTCGCATCCTGGGACAAAACTGACCTAATTTACCCGAAATGCTCAGCATAACAAGGAGTTTTATATAGTAGTATGTCACTGATGTCAGCTAGTACTGTATACCTTGTACATGTACTTGTAGAAACAAAGATATTTTTTTTTTTACTATTACCAGTGCTGGTGGAGACACTGATGTTAGTACAGGTGTTGTACATAGTGAGGAGTCAGAAAAAATGCACCAGTAGGGAACCCAGACACAAAAAATCCTGGCAAACAGAAATAAAATCTATGCACATTCTATGCCTTGGGTATCTGTAGGAATGGAATATCTGAAAAAAAAGCAGGTGGGACGTGCAATTTTGATAATTCAAAAAAATGCCGCGACCTCATGACCAAAGGTGAGTGTAACTCTTCTTGTAAAGTATTTCACCCTGAAATGTGTTGGTCTTCAGTCCATGAAAGACAATGTTACAACACACAGTGTCAGGCACACCATATAAAGGGAACAAGAAGGTACAGATCACTCAGACCATGAGAAACAAACCAGGGTAGCCACAACCACTCCTCAGACACAGTTGTTTTTAGTGTCAGGAAGAAAAAAAGCTGGCGAGAAATGATAGAAATATTACAGCACCTTGGATCACTAGTGGAGTGGAGGCACAGTCAGTGGCCTCCACTCCAGAACAACAGATATTGGTACCAGCAAATAAAACCCCCTACATACCATCAAATATACAGGGTCTAAAGCCATCAACAAACAACAAATTCCTTTCTTCAGTGATCTGCTCACAGAGTCAAATGCAATGTTTGCAGCTTTCACAGAGACCCACATAAAGAATCACTTTGACAACCAAATATGGATCCCAGGTTATAACTTATTCAGATACGACAGAATAAACAAACAAGGAGGGGTTGGCCTGTATGTCAAAGTGTCGCTCATTTGCTCAGAATTATTAAATATCTCAAATTATGCAGTTGAAGTTTTAGCAGTAAGGATTGAAAATCAAAACCTTGTCATTGTGGGTGTATACAAGCTTCCTGATGCAACTTCCCAGCAATTCCAGGAATAGCTTTTGAAAATTGACCACTGTCTGGAAAATCTCTAAATTTCTGCCCCAAACATCTTGATGCTGGGTGATTTCAACTTAAGGCATAAAATAGAGGATTGAAGAAAATAATGTTTAAGCAGAGATCACACTAGGAGGCCGCTCAGGTGAAAACTCACACGCACACGAGCTATTAAATAATAAAAAAAGGCTCAATACCGTGACTGGAACAATACACAATAACCCGCACATAGAAGAGAGGAGCTTACCACGACGTTTCGGTCCCACTTGGATCATTTACAAAGTCACACTAACACAAAGGAGAGAAGGAGGGAGTATATATAGGTTTGCCTATATATACTTGCCTATGTATACTCCCTCCTTCTCTCCTTTGTGTTAGTGTAACATTGTAAATGGTCCAAGTAGGACCGAAACGTCGTCGTAAGCTCCTCTGGTGATGGACCAGGTGCTTCGGCTCCCTCAGTACCCTGGTGATGGACCAGGTGCTTCGGCTCCCTCAGTACCCTGGTGATGGACCAGGTGCTTCGGCTCCCTCAGTACCCTGGTGATGGACCAGGTGCTTCGGCTCCCTCAGTACCCTGGTGATGGACCAGGTGCTTCGGCTCCCTCAGTACCCTGGTGATGGACCAGGTGCTTCGGCTCCCTCAGTACCCTGGTGATGGATCAGATGCTTCGGTTCCCTCAGTACCCTGGTGATGGACCAGGTGCTTCGGCTCCCTCAGTACCCTATTTCAGTACCCTATTTTATAGTGCCCTGATTATCAAAGCATATTCCATGGATGGAGTAGGTGGGTTGGGTAGGAGTTTTTGTTTGAGGGATTGGCTTTGGGTCTTGCCTAGTGTGGATCAGTTGGCTTGATGCAGTGTTCCTTATTTCTGTGTTGTTGTGAGTGAGAGGGGTTGTGAGTGAGAGGGGTTGGATTTGAACGGGACTTACACAGTTGTTGCGGGGGTTATCGGGGCTTCTTGCTTGGATGGCGATGGGGATGGGTTGGACAAATATTTTTGTTGGTGGGTTTGTTTTGACATGGACCTGCCAAGTATGGGCCAGAAGGCCTGTTGCAGTGTTCCTCCTTTCTTATGTTCTTATGTTCTTATATGCGGGTTATTTGTGGAGAGCTATTAAATCTCTGCAGCAAATTACCTTAAGCCAGTAAATAATAGAACCAACAAGACTGGAAAATACACCTGACCTCATCTTCTCTAACATTGATGACCTGGTACGAAATATAACAGTATAAAAGACAATACAGTCAGATCATAACATAACAGAAGTACAGACATGTATGTGCAGGGCTCCTGACCAGCATTAGAAGATCAGTTATGAAGGTGCCTTCACCAAATTCAACTTCAATAACAAAAGCATACAGTTGGATCAAATCACCCATGTTTTAAATGAAACAAGTTAGGAGGAAATCATAAAGAACACGGATTCGAACCTTTGCTTAGAAAGAATTAACTTTTTGGCACTTGAGGTATGCTCAAGGGAAGATGTTAACTAGAAAGAGAGAGACGCTCCCTATACAGGCGAAGGCAAAGAATCACAGAGCTCCTGAAAGAGGCCAGTATATCTGAAATACGAAAGGAAACACTGGTCAGAGAAATAGCAAATATCGAACTTAAGCTTAAGGAATCATACAGGAGACAAGAAAATCAGGAAGAACTAAAAGCCATAAATGAAACTGAAAGAAGCCCAAAATACTTCTTTATTTAGGGCAAATACAACATCCAGTATTAGACCCCTGCTTAGACGAGATGGGACTTACACAGATGACAGCAAATAAATGAGTGAGATACTGAAGTCCCAATATGACTCGGCATTTAGTGAGCTGTTAATCAGACTAAGGGTCCACAATCTAAATGAATTTTTTATGACCGAGACTCAAATTTGGTCAATTCAATAATTTCTAATATTATCCTAACACCACAAGACTGTGAAAAAGGCAATATATGACATGCCCATGCACTCTGCCCAGACCTAGACTCGTGGAACTCCGTGTTCATCAGCATTCTATGGAGAGGGAGCATGGACACAGTGGTTATCCCACAGTCACTAAAAACAAGAGACATAACCCCGTTCCACAAAGGTTGCAGTAAAGCAGTTGCAAAGAATTACAGACAAATAGCACTAACATCCCACATCATTAAGGACCTCCCCAATATAGGCCAGTAGGCCTGCTGAAGTGTTCCTCCTTTCTTATGTTCTTATAAAAATGTCTGAAAGGATTCTAAGAAAAAAGATCGTTACCCACTTAGATACCCATCAGTTACACAACCCAGAGCAACATGAGTTTAGAGCAGGTCGTTCCTGCCTCTCCCAACTACTGGACCACTCTGACAAGGTCCTGGATGCTCTGGAGGCTAAACAAAATATAGATGCAGTATATATAGACTTTACGAAAGCCTTCAACAAGTGAGACCATGGTGTAATAACGCACAAAATGCGTGATAAAGAAGTAACAGGAAAAGTTGGTAGATGGATCTATAACTTCCTAACAAATAGAACACAGAGTAATAGTAAAATGAGTAAAGTCTGACGTGGCTACAGTGAAAAGCTCTGTTCCACAAGGCACAGTACTCGCTCCCATCCTGTTTCTCATCCTCATATCTGACATAGACAGAGATGTAAGCCACAGCACCATGTCTTCCTTTGCGAATAAAACCCAAATTTGCATGACAGTGTCCTTCACTGAAGACACTGCAAGACTCCAAGCGGACATCAACCAAATCTTTAAATAGGTCGCAGAAAACAATATGAAGTTCAATGAAGAGAAACTTCAACTACTCCTCTGTAAAAAACTCGAGGAATAATATTCGGAGGCATTACGGCTTGACAAAGCTCTTGGAGAGCGAAACGTTGCCACAATAATATGCATCTGTGTCCATTTATCTAACATTGTGTGGGTAATTCTACCCCCATGACCTATGTAGCTTTGTGCATAGGTCACCAGGCATGTAAATACCCCCATGAATCTTACCAAAGATACGGCATATGAGCGTTCAAAATTTGAAGCCTACTGAATAAGGCGTTCTCGAGATATAGTCGAAAATGTTGCAGAAAGAAAAGAAAAATGTTGCCGAGAAATCTTCCGAAAAATAAAAAAGTCTCTCCTCGTTAATTTAAAAACCCGATTTTTTTCAGTTTTTTTTTTTCACATTTACATTGTGTTTCAAATTCTCTACAATCCTATAGGAAAAAAATATTTGATGTTTATTTTCTAAAGGCAGTTTGGTAAAATTGCTTAAAAAATTGGCACCCACAGTCCAAAAACAATAAAAAATGCTTCAAGTGTTTGGGGTTTGAAGCCGATCAGAAGAGAGATTCTCCATTTATTACATGGGAAACAGTTTATTTAATAAAACTGGGAAATTGAAATTTACATAGCTCAAAGTGAACGCCAGACTTTCTTTTAATAAATCCCAGCAACAATGAAAGTTTGAAGCCGATCAGAAATGGCATTCTCCAGTAACTGATGTGATTCCAACGATTTCAAGTCTCTTAATCAGACTTAACTTATGTGGCATCATCCTTCTTACAGAATGTATCATCATTATTATTTTGAAAGCAGTCAGAAGAAGCATGTTTAGTTATTGATTGTAAATATCACGAGTCATTACTATTGTACCCAGATATAAACCTGTAAATAGTTCATTACCACTGTAAGTTGTTCAGCTATCAGAACATTGTGCCCCAGTTCCTGGAACCATTATGTACATCTGAAAGATAAGATTTGTTGGGATTTTAACCCCGGAGGGTTAGCCAGCCAGGATAACCCAAGAAAGTCAGTGCGTCATCGAGGACTGTTTTCTTATTTCCATTGTGGTCCTTCAATCTTGTTCCCCAGGATGCGACCCACACCAGTCCACTAACACCCAGGTACCTACTTACTGCTAGGTGAACAGGGATAACAGGTGTAAGGAAACATGCCCAACATTTCCACCCGTGCCAGGGATTGAACCCCACACTTTCACGGTGTCTCGTGGCCTGGTGGCTAAAGCTCTCGCCTCATATGGCGAGTGTCCGGGTTCGATTCCCGGCGAGAGTAGAAACACTGGGCGTGTTTCTTTACACCGGTTGTCTAAGTTTACCCATCAGTTAGGTATCTTTATTTCGAAACGGTTCGCCTACACAGTAGGCTTCTTCAGTCGAGTACAGAAAAGTTGGTAGAAGAAGTCCATCGACTCAAGGCTGAGGGACTGATTACCTTACTCCTCCTCTTTTTCCACCGTTCTTCCTTGTATTGGACTGATGAAGCCATTGTGTGGCGAAACGTTTCCTCAAAATACACAAATGTTGCACAAGTGTTTCATTGATTAACTTGTCGGTTTTCTAAGCCATTGATCACAACCATTGTCTCAGTGCTCCGGGAAGTCAACTATACATCAATATCTAACTTGCCTTTACTCTATAAAATATTCGAAATAATAATACATAAACAAATCTACTCCTATCTTCTATCCCACAACATACTGAACCCCTGCCAGTACTGAACCCCTGCCAGTACTGAACCCCTGCCAGTACTGAACCCCAGCCAGTACTGAACCCCAGCCAGTTTGGGTTTAGGCCGAAAAAACGCACAAATGATGCAATTATTCAGATGCTCGAATTACTATATACAGCAATTGAAAAAAATGAATATCCTCTGGGGCTCTTCATAGACCTACGGAAAGCATTTGATACAGTCGACCACAATATCTTGCACCTAAAACTAAGCATCATGGGGTCAGAGGACCCTCTCTCAATTACCTAAAATCTTATCTTAGTGGTAGACACCAGTATGTATACACAATTGGCGTGACCTCCAATACTCAGCCTGTAGTTGTTGGAGTGCCACAGGGAAGTGTCCTTGGTCCTCTACTCTTTCTTATTTACATCAATGACCTCCATAATGCATCGCAACTTTTTAAACCAGTTCTATTTGCAGATGACACCACTTATGTCTTCTCCCACCCAAACTCAGCAATACTTCGTAACACTGTAAACAGCGAGCTACTAAAAATATCAAACTGGATGACTACCAACAAACTTACTTTCAATATAGACAAAACCTACTTCATGCTTTTTGGAAACAGAGCATCAAATATCCAGCTAAACATATCGATGAATGGTTCACCCATTACAAGACACACTGGGGGCAAATTTCTAGGTCTCCACCTTGACTGTAATCTTAAATTTCAGACCCACATCCAGCATATAACTAAGAAAGTTTCCAAAACAGTAGGTATCCTCTCCAAGATATGATACTATGTACCATAAAGGGCCCTCCTTACTTTATATCACTCTAATATACCCTTACCTCACCTATGGTATTTGTGCTTGGGGATCTACTCAACATAAAGCGGCGGTGCGGATGATCACAATCTCCAGTGCCAGATAACACACCCCACCTCTCTTCATAAGCGTGAACTTACTTAAGATACAAAATATATACACTTATTATTGTGCCTACTATATATACAGAACATTAAACTCCAATATCAACCCTCCACTCAAACTTCTCCTAGACAGCTTCAACAGAACACACAGGCATAACACGAGACAGTTAGTTAGTTTAATATCTTTATTATGCACCCCATACCCATCCTGTGGGCGGTAGTCAAAGGATTACAGAGGTACATAATGGGTCCAGGGACTGGACCCCAAAGTAATGATAGCTGAACAAGGTACAAAGGTAATGAACTCCAGGTAGATCTGGTCACAATCATGAACAAGTTACAAGGTAATGAATCATCTACACGTCTATACATGGTTACAATCATGAACAAATTACAAAGTAATGAACAATTCACACGTCCACACCCGGTCACAACTGTAATGAGTTATTAACACGAGGCACAAAACACTTTTTGACATCTCTAATGTCCGTCTCACACTAAGCAAAAATGCACTGCACATAAAGGGCCCGAAGATCTGGAACTCTTTGCCTGAAACAGCAGGAGGTCCCCTGCCCACATATCAATTTAGGACTATACTAAAAAATCACCTCATCTCAATAACAAACATACCAACACTATGCTAAACTCTAACCAAATTTTAAGCAACTCTCCCAAATATTTTATTATCCCTTAACTATTAAGCCATTATTACAAACTTAAAAATGTAAGTTTGTATCATAAATTGTACTACCTCATATTAATAATAGAGTGAATATTTATAATCTAGTATTCTTCACCTGTCTTGACTTAAGTCTGCCCGAAATGCCTCGGCATGATAGTGACTTTCTTTGTATCAGTCAAATTAGAAATAAAGTTTTTTTTTTTATTTGATTTGATAACACCTAAATAGCATACCAGTCCAAATATGCCATAGTGGCTTTACTGGGTGATGCTGCATAACCCTCACGGGTTCATCGTTTAACTGTGCTCTAGGTTACTGTCTCTGCCGGGATAATCCGAGTAAACAACTCTTGAGAGGGTAGCATCCTGGGCCCTGCTGGCTGCAACACTCTTATACCACAGAAAACACAGACGAACAAAATATCTTTCTGATATGTCAGGTGTTAGAGTGAACCTGAGTGGCAGCAGGGCCGTGGGGAGACACCTCTCAACACTATATACAACTCTCTATCACAGAGTCTAAGAGTTCCTCATATGTAAGTGCTTAATTTAAACAAAAGAAACTCTTTAATTTAATCCAAACTTCGGTTAGATGGAATATGACTGTATAGTATACCATCCTGTGACCTGTTTATCCAGAGATCATCACTCAGAGTATATCATCCTGTGACCTGTTTATCCAGAGATCATCACTCAGAGTATATCATCCTGTGACCTGTTTATCCAGAGATCATCACTCAGAGTATACCATCCTGTGACCTGTTTATCCAGAGATCATCACTCAGAGTATACCATCCTGTGACCTGTTTATCCAGAGATCATCACTCAGAGTATACCATCCTGTGACCTGTTTATCCAGAGATCATCACTCACCTTAATATTTCTAGTTTATGTCTCTCTCTGTAATATATCATTATCTCTTCATATCAACATTACTGTTGTAATATTTCTAGCTTTTTTTTTTAAATTATCACAACTTATAATAATCCCATCTTCAGAGAACTTAGTTATAACATACTTATCATTCAAATAATCTGGTCACAGACCAGGTCGCGGGGGCGTTGACCCCCGGAACTCTCTCCAGGTAAACTTCAGGTAATACAACAATACAATGGCAGGTAATTTGGTTCTAGGTTTGATCTAGTTTTAGTCTGCTTTAAATACTCTGCAGAACCAGCAGCTTTTCAAACTGTATGAGAAATGGTCACCTAATTTTGTAACAAACATGAAGACTAAATACACTCGTTGGAAATATTTTTACATGACTAGTGAGTTGTGTTAGAGTTTGTTAAGTAAGGAAGTACTTACTGACATGACCATTGAGTCGTCTTAGAGTTTGGTACATCATATACACTCATAACTTGACTCACTCTACAGCCAAACACACAACAAACCCATCTATTGCAACTTCCACACTGTATATGTATATCCATAGTCTGGAGAAATACACTGTATCTAGGACTTACCATGATATTGTCTTTGTTTTATCTTCTTGTTTATATATATTCTTTTTTAAAAGTTTCACCGAAACACTGGTTAATATTGCATCTCCATCGTGGTGGGATAACTTTGTCCCATCAGAGTTGAGATCATTGTTACGAGTGAGAGGTAAGCTGGGATAATCCAAGACACTCACCCCACCACTGTTCAGTGAAGACTGAAGGACCGTTGCTGCTGCTGCTGCCTCCTGCTGCTGGCACCAGTGCCACCCCCCACCACCACCACCTTGCTGGACCCTCTTACTGTCTGCTGCTCACTGTTGACGTGCCTCGACCCTCCTATCCTACCACCGTCCACCCCCACACTTTAACAACTAACAACTAGCCTCTCCTTATATCATTTCTAATCCCTGCGCTACCTGAGGTAAGTTATCCCAGTATTTCACACGCCCAGCCTCCTCTACCTTCATTGCACGCAAAATGAATACTGTACCTTAGATATAAGAGTAAATCTATACAAATTTGTATGCATGTTAGTTACCATTTTGTCCTAGGCACATGTCGATTAGACACTAGGCCTGTTGTATATATATGTGTGTGTGTAAGGAAACACTTCGAAATGTTTCGACCCCGCCGGGAATTGAACCCGGGCCCTCTGTGCGTGAAGCAAGAGCGCTAGCCACCATGCCATCGGGGTGTGTATGTGTATATCTACATGTGCCCACGTGCAGTGTGCATGTATGCATGCATGCGCATTCTGCGTGTGTGTGCATGTATACATGTGTATGTATGTACCTTGTTGTGTATGTATGCTTGCACAAATTATACCTGTTCATATGTACACACACACGCGAAGAGGCGGGGCCAGGAGCTGAGTCTTGACCCCTGCAACCACAATTAGGTGAGTACACACACTCAGGAGCTGAGTCTCGACCCCTGCAACCACAATTAGGTGAGTACACACACATACAGGGATGTTAGGAAGTATTTCTTCAGTCACAGAGTGGTCAGGAAGTGGAATAGCTTGGGAAGCGATGTAGGTGAGGCAGGATCCATTCATAGCTTTAAGAAGAGGTATGATAAGGCTCGTGGCGTAGGGAGAGAGACCCAGTAGCGGCCAGTGAAGAGGCGGGGCCAGGAGCTATGAATCGACCCCTGCAACCACAACTAGGTGAGTACAGGGCCAGAAGCTGTGAGTCGACCCCTGCAACCACAACTAGGTGAGTACAACTAGGTGAGAACAGGACCAGGAGCTGTGAGTCGACCCCTGCAACCACAACTAGTGAGTCACACACAACAACATGCAAGACAAGCACGGGAAGCGGGTGGAAATCTTAGCTCAAGTACTTTCTACACTTCTCAGTGCTATCAGAATGCAATTTCAATGGTGCAAAAGCAGAGGATATTTTCAGAGTAGTGCAATGTTGGTCTGTCACCGACCGCAGCTCCTATCATTTATATAAATACGTATATATATATATATATATTATATATATATATATATATATATATATATATATATATATATATATATATATATATATATATATATATATATTGTATATATATAGTTGTATATATATATATTATATATATATATATATATATATATATATATATATATATATATATATATATATATATATATATATATATATATATATATATATTATATATATATATATATATATATATATATATATATATATATATATATATATATATATATATATATATATATATATATATATATATATATATATATATATATATATATTATATATATATATATATATATATATATATATATATATATATATATATATATATATATATATATATATATATATATATATATATATATATATGCTAGGAATTCGCAAGAGCAGGCGAAATATTCACAAACACTGATCTCTGGCCGACGGAGACTCGAACCTACGAACCTCATGACAAGGTACGCAGTGCTTTACCGACCAGTGTGCCACACTGGTCGAAACCTGGAACCACTTTCGCTGACGATTCAAGGAGTCATTCAGGCAGAAGGTTATGAGTTTTCATCTCTTGCATGCATCGAACAACTAGGTTTTGTCAGGATGCAGACAGGCGAAATGATTGCTCTGCCTGAGCTGGCTGCCTTGGAATAACGTCTAGCGAAAGCTGGATGCCAGGTATTGACCAGTGTGGTACGGTCGGTAAAGCACTGCGTACCTTGTCATGAGGTTCGTAGGTTCGAGTATCCGTCGGCCAGAGATCAGTGTTTATATATATATATATATATATATATATATATATATATATATAAATAGCACATACATATATGTATATATGTACACGTGAGTTTGTATATGTGTGCATATACATACATACGCACAACACCCATATATATT
This sequence comes from Cherax destructor, assembly GCA_009830355.1. Lineage (NCBI taxonomy): Eukaryota > Metazoa > Arthropoda > Malacostraca > Decapoda > Parastacidae > Cherax > Cherax destructor. The sequence continues at coordinate 101,242 of WNWK01003073.1, forward strand.
ATATATACAGCAGTATGAAATACGCACATCATCAATGTATATTTTAGCGTATATCGCAGAGGATGATAATTATCATACACAGGAAGGCCGCACCTTCACATTGATGAACGTGACCACTAAAACAGCGTTAAATATAATGTAATACATACTGCACATACTTTATATAATGACCAGAGTGGTCAATAGTGCCGATACGCTTCGGTAAAGTGGTCCTTGTAGAGGGTGTTGCTTATATAGAGGTTGTGTTATGTGAGTGTTGAGTCACGCTGCAGTACACGTGAGGCCGAGGGGGAGGGGCAGCACCAGCTGAGGCAGGTAGGAGGAGCACCAGCTGAGGCAGGTAGGAGGAGCACCAGCTGAGGCAGGTAGGAGGAGCACCAGCTGAGACAGGTAGGAGGAGCACCAGCTGAGGCAGGTAGGAGTAGCACCAGCTGAGGCAGGTAGGAGGAGCACCAGCTGAGGCAGGTAGGAGGAGCACCAGCTGAGGCAGGTAGGAGGAGCACCAGCTGAGGCAGCCAGGGAGGGGAGGCAGCACCAGCTGAGGCAGTCAGGGAGGGGATGCAACACCAGCTGAGGCAGTCAGGGAGGGGAGGCAACACCAGCTGAGGCAGCCAGGGAGGGGAGGCAGCACCAGCTGAGGCAGTCAGGGAGGGGAGGCAACACCAGCTGAGGCAGCCAGGGAGGGGAGGCAGCACCAGCTGAGACAGTCAGGGAGGGGAGGCAACACCAGCTGAGGCAGTCAGGGAGGGGAGGCAACACCAGCTGAGGCAGCCAGGGAGGGGAGGCAGCACCAGCTGAGGCAGCCAGGGAGGGGAGGCAACACCCGCTGAGGCAGCCAAGTAGGGGAGGTAGCACCAGCTGAGGAAGACAGAGAGGAGAGGCAGCACCAGCTGAGGCAGCCAGGTAAGGGAGGCAGCACCAGCTGAGGCAGCCAGGTAAGGGAGGCAGCACCCGCTGAGGCAGCCAGGTAAGGGAGGCAACACCAGCTGAGGCAGCCAGGGAGGGGAGGCAGCACCAGCTGAGGCAGCCAGGTAAGGGAGGCAACACCAGCTGAGGCAGCCAGGGAGGGGAGGCAGCACCAGCTGAGGCAGCCAGGGAGGGGAGGCAACACCAGCTGAGGCAGCCAGGGAGGGGAGGCAACACCCACTGAGGCAGCCAAGTAGGGGAGGCAGCACCAGCTGAGGCAGCCAGGTAAGGGAGGCAGCACCAGCTGAGGCAGCCAGGTAGGGGAGGCAGCACCAGCTGAGGCAGCCAGAGATTGGAGGCAGCACCAGCTGAGGCAGCCAGGGACGGGAGGCAGCCAGGGATTGGAGGCAGCCAGGGATTGGAGGCAGCCAGGGAGGAAAGAAACACCAGCTGAGGCAGCAGGGAGGGGAGGCAGCACCAGCTGAGGCAGCCAGGGAGGGGAGGCAGCACCAGCTGAGGCAGCCGAGAAAAGGCAGCACCAACTAGAAGAGCCAGTGGGGCTGCCATCCACCTTAAAGGTGTTTAAGTGTACAACTGTCACTGCACCCAGGTACCTACTTACTGCTAGGTGAACAGTGACAACAGATGCTAGACAACTAACACCCAGGTACCTACTTACTGCTAGGTGAACAGTGACAACAGATGCTAGACAACTAACACCCAGGTACCTACTTACTGCTAGGTGAACAGTGACAACAGATGCTAGACAACTAACACCCAGGTACCTACTTACTGCTAGGTGAAGAGTGACATCAGGTGCAAGGTAACTAACACCCAGGTACCTACTTACTGCTAGGTGAAGAGTGACATCAGGTGCAAGATAACTAACACCTAGGTACCTACTTACTGCTAGGTGAACAGTGACAACAGATGCTAGACAACTAACACCCAGGTACCTACTTACTGCTAGGTGAACAGTGACAACAGATGCTAGACAACTAACACCCAGGTACCTACTTACTGCTAGGTGAACAGTGACAACAGATGCTAGACAACTAACACCCAGGTACCTACTTACTGCTAGGTGAACAGTGACAACAGATGCTAGACAACTAACACCCAGGTACCTACTTACTGCTAGGTGAACAGTGACAACAGATGCTAGACAACTAACACCCAGGTACCTACTTACTGCTAGGTGAACAGTGACAACAGATGCTAGACAACTAACACCCAGGTACCTACTTACTGCTAGGTGAACAGTGACAACAGATGCTAGACAACTAACACCCAGGTACCTACTTACTGCTAGGTGAACAGTGACAACAGATGCTAGACAACTAACACCCAGGTACCTACTTACTGCTAGGTGAAGAGTGACATCAGGTGCAAGATAACTAACACCCAGGTACCTACTTACTGCTAGATGAATAGTGACAACAGTTGCTAGATAACTAACACCCAGGTACCTACTTACTGCTAGGTGAACAGTGACATCAGGTGCAATATAACTAACACCCAGGTACCTACTTACTGCTAGGTGAAGTGACATCAGTTGCTAGATAATTAACACCAGGTACCTACTTCTAGGTGAACAACGAGTGCAAGATAACTAACACCCAGGTACCTACTTACTGCTAGATGAACAGTGACAACGAGTGCAAGATAACTAACACCAGGTACCTACTTACTGCTAGGTGAACAGTGACATCAGTTGCTAGATAACTAACACCAGGTACCTACTTACTTCTAGGTGAACAACGAGTGCAAGATAACTAACACCCAGGTACCTACTTACTGCTAGATGAACAGTGACAACGAGTGCAAGATAACTAACACCAGGTGCCTACTTACTGCTAGGTGAACAGTGACAACGAGTGCAAGATAACTAACACCAGGTACCTACTTACTGCTAGGTGAACAAGGCCAGCAGGTTCAAGATAACACCAAGTACCTACTTACTGCTAGGTGAACAAGGCCAGCAGGTTCAAGATAACTAACACCAGGTACCTACTTACTGCTAGGTGAACAAGGCCAGCAGGTTCAAGATAACTAACACCAGGTACCTACTTACTGCTAGGTGAACAAGGCCAGCAGGTTCAAGATAACTAACACCAAGTACCTACTTACTGCTAGGTGAACAAGGCTAGCAGGTTCAAGATAACTAACACTAGGTACCTACTTACTGCTAGGTGAACAAGGCCAGCAGGTTCAAGATAACTAACACTAGGTACCTACTTACTGCTAGATGAACAAGGCCAGCAGGTTCAAGATAACTAACACCAGGTACCTACTTACTGCTAAGTGAACAAGGCCAGCAGGTTCAAGATAAGTTCCAATAAGTTCAAAATATTTTAAACGTATATATTCTGTATAAAAATAATTCTAAATTTACTCTGAACAACATTATTAATACATATTTACGGTGAGTTATATTGGTGGACTGCAACTGTTCTCGCGAAATTTAATGATTTTGTTGGAGGATCAGGTGAGGCTGGAGTGCCATTCATAGCATGTCAATACTGAGTGTGTGGGTGTGTTGTACGTGGGAGTGTGGGTGTGTTGTACGTGGGTGTGGGTGTGTTGTACGTGGGTGTGTGTGTTGTACGTGGGAGTGTGTGTGTTGTACGTTGGAGTGTGGGTGTGTTGTACGTGGAGTGTGTGTTGTACTGGAGTGTGTGTGTTGACGTGGGTGTGGTGTGTTGTACGTGGGAGGGGTGTGTTGTACGTGGATGTGTGTTTGTACGTGGGAGGTGTGTGTTGTACGTGTGGGGGTTGTACGTGGAGGAAGAGTGTGGGTGTGTTGTATGTGGGAGTGTGTGGGTGTTTTGTACGTGGGAGGAAGAGTGTGTGGGTGTGATGTACGTGGGAGTGTGTGGGTGTTTTGTACGTGGGAGGAAGAGTGTGTGGGTGTGTTGTACGTGGGTGTGGGTGTGTTGTACGTGGGAGTGTGGGTGTGTTGTACGTGGGAGTGTGGGTGTGTTGTACGTGGGAGTGTGGGTGTGTTGTACGTGGGAGAGGTGGGTGTGTTGTACGTGGGAGAGTGTGGGTGTGTTGTACGTGGGAGAGTGGGTGTGTTGTACGTGGGAGTGTGGGTGTGTTGTACGTGGGAGAGTGTGGGTGTGTTGTACGTGGGAGAGTGTGGGTGTGTTGTACATGGTAGAGTGTGGGTGTGTTGTACGTGGGAGTGTGTGGGTGTGTTGTACGTGGGAGGGTGTGGGTGTGTTGTATGTGGGAGGGAGAGTGTGTGGGTGTGTTGTATGTGGGAGGGAGTGTGTGGGTGTGTTGTATGTGGGAGGGAGAGTGTGTGGGTGGGGGTGTGTGTTGGTGCTTGGGGGGTGGGAGGGAGAGTGTTTTGATGGGTGGTTGGGGAGAGAGTGTGTGTCTCTGGGTGGGTGGGAGAGTGTGTGGGTATTAGGGAGTGATTGAGGGAGGGTATGTGGGTTGCTGGATGGGTGGGTATGTTGGTGGGACGCTGTAGCTGCCAGGGCGTATAGTCCCAGGTTGATACCCGGGCAACACATGCGGGTAAGTGCTGCTAGGTCCCTGGAACACCTGTCTCTCTCAGGTCAGTAACACTTAAGTGTCACTTTAAAGTGTCTACAATAGTGCCACAGTAAGAACTTAAGCTGGTGCTGAGGCGTCTTTATGACGTCAGGAGAGTGGGAAGACGTCGAGGTAAGACGTATCTATCAGACGTTCATTTTAATAATAATAATCATCTTTATTTCTACAAATACATGATACAACTTATATAGACCACAGCTGACATCAATGACATACTACATAGAAAGTTCCTTGTTATGTAGAGCATTTAGGTTAATTTTGTTCCCAGGATGCGACCCACACCAGGCTAAGTGAACATGGACAGCACGTGTCTTAAGGAAACACGTCCTAAAGTTTCCACACTTACTGGGGATCGATCCCTGGACCTCAATATGCGAGTCGAGTGCTCTACACACCAGGCTACTTGCATTGGTCTACACTAACACCAGGAAGTACATACACAACACTCTTCGAAGCAGCTGGTTTGTGCCACGAAAGGTTCTGAATTTGTGTACAGTGCACAGCTGAATCATTGTACGTTATTTTGATATGTCAATGATGGTTGTGAAACATGGATATGTACTAATGTAAGAGTAGTCAATTAACAGCTGTTTTTTGTATCATACGCTGTTTTCCAAATGTTGTCTTGGAGACCGTAAGTCTGGCTAGTGTTACCAGCCAGATAATACTGGCTAGTGTTACCAGCCAGATAATACTGGCTAGTGTTACCAGCCAGATAATACTGGCTAGTGTTACCAGCCAGATAATACTGGCTAGTGTTACCAGCCAGATAATACTGGCTAGTGTTACCAGCCAGATAATACTGCTAATGTGCAACTCTCACTCATTATGTATTGTTCATCTTTTGTTTTGATGAAAATTAGACACATGTACAACATCTGGGTATCTTTAGTGTAGACGTTTCGCCCTTGTAGTGATACCGCTCTTGTGGGGAGCCGCAGCAGGACACAATACTGCACCACCTCAGGGGCCCCTTACAATAACAACAAACAGTACAGCGATGGCCCAGCATGGCGTGTGGTCTCTCTCTTACACAGATACATTCGTGATGCAGATTACATGGTAAGCTTAAATATGTCGCCAGTAGCTATAGCTTTTCTGAGGACATATGCACCTTACATCACCTGTCCTGCAGCAGCAGTCATTAGATGTATTTTCTTCTGTTGCAGACATGTACCATGGATTTTGTGTTCAATAAAGCCTAGGAATAAGGCCTGTGTTTTTATCACAACAGCCCTCCCGTGGCTTTATCAATACAAACTGAAGAACATAACTGGAAGACAATAGAACTGTTGAACGTTACTGTTCACCAACTCCAAGGCTGAGGGACTGATTACCTCAGTTTTGTATATAGTTCTATTGTCTTCCAATTATGTCCTTGAATTTGTATTGATAAAGCCACTGGAGGGCGAAACGTCTACAATAAAGACACCCAGATGTTGCACATGTGTCTAATTTTCATCTTGTCGGTATTGTCTACCATTCATGAACAACATCTTTTGTCTTCTCACTTCAAGAACAAGCTACCAAATTCTAAGGTTCTATGGCCCAGATAAATTCTGAATTCACTGTTGTTGACATGAACGATGAAAACGAAAGAGATTTTTCTGTAGTTGAAGAGGAAAATGAAAATGAATTTGTGCCTACCCTCAACACATCATCATGAAGGTGCCATGTCATCCCTTAGCATGAAGCTCTGGGTTTCATCTAAATGTCCAACAATAAGATGATAACAACATAAGGAAATCTTTCATGCCACCATTGCAAGCAGCATTCCATGTATCTGCTGGCAGACAGATGGACACCGACCTCCACTACCTGCTCACAAGCACCAGAAACCCACACATATCCTGTCTTACGATTATTTTATGCTAATATTTACTTCAGGTGCTATTGAGAGGGGGCCGGGAGAGATACAACGGGAGTAGGAAGTAGTAATATTGTAGTAGTAGTGGTAGCTTGTAATAATAGTAGTGGTAGTTAGTGGTAATAATAGTAGTAGAAGCAGTGCAATAGTGATCCAGGTGGCAATAAGAGGGTAGTAGTAGTAGTAAAAAACAGGAGCAGAGAGTGGAGTAATAGCGAAGACAATAATAATAATAATAATAGTAGTAGTAGCAGTAGTAGTAGTAGCAGTATTAGTGGTGGTACCAGTAGTAGTAGCAGTAGTAGGAGTAATGGAGGTAATCTGAGAAACAAGGAAACAGTAGCACTGCCGGAGAGCTAATGGCCCATGAGGGTAGCACAAAATTCCCTGTTGGACAAAATCTGATAGGACAGAAGGCACCTAGACAGAAGACGGCCGCCAGGCAGTAATAAGGTGGGAAAAGTGAAGAGTTATGGAGAGGAGATGAAGATCAGACCAAGTCTGAGTGTTCTGAAGTTTGGAGCATTTGACAAATGCGATCATGAGGTGATCTGCACACAAAATGAGACCCGGAGGCATAGCGGGGAAGGTAGGCAGATGGATTTTCAAGTTTCTAGCGCATAGAACACACAGTAGTAGAAGACGGTAAAAAATCCAGCATCAGCGAGGAAAAAGTTCAGTTCCCCAGGGCACTGTCCTGGCACCCATGCTGTTTGTTAGCCTCATAGCAGACATAGATAAAACACTCGCTACAGTTTCCTATCATCCTGAATAAACTTACTTAATCATTTGCAGATACCAAAACAAGCAGATCTCTTTGGTAAGGACAGAAAGAAATGTAAGCAGATGAATAGAGTCTTCCAGTTGACGGGGAAGAATACATGAAGACAATCACTGTGTCACCAAGAATAAGACGATCACTGTGTCACCAAAAAGACAATCATTGGGTCACCATGGAGAAGACAATCACTTTGTCACCAAGAATAAGACGATCACTGTGTCACCAAGAAGACAATCATTGTGTCACAAAGGAGAAGACAATCACTTTGTCACCAAGAAGACAATCATTGTGTCACTAAGAAGAAGACAATCACTTTGTCACCAAGAAGACAATAACTTTGTCACCAAGAAGACAAACACTGTGTCACCAAGAAGACATCGCTGTGTCACCAAGGAGAAGACAATCACTTTGTCACCAAGAATACAATCACTGTGCCACCAAGAAGACAATCACAGTGTCACCAAGAAGACAGTCATTGTGTTACGAAGAAGACAATCACTGTGTCACCAAGACGACAATCACTGTATCATCAAGAAGACAATCACTGTATCATCAAGAAAACAATCACTGTGTCACCAAGGAGAAGACAATCACTGTGTCACAAAGAAGAAAACAATCACTGTGTCACCAAGAAAAAAACAATCATGGTGTTACCAAGAAGACAATAACTGTGTTACCAAGAAGTAAACAATCACTGTGTCACCAAGAAGAAAACAATCACTGTGTCACTAAGATGACAATCACAGTGTTACCAAGAAGACAGTCACTGTGTCACCAAGAAAACAATCACAGTGTTACCAAGAAGACAATCACAGTGTTACCAAGAAGACAATCACTGTGTCACCAAGAAAACAAGCACAGTGTTACCAAGAAGACAATCACTGTGTCACTTTGAAGACAATCACAGTGTTACCAAGAAGACAATCACCGTGTCACCAAGAAGCCAATCACTGTGTTACCAAGAAGACAATCACTGTGTCACCAAGAAGACAATCACGGTGTTACCAAGAAGACAATCACTGTGTCACCAAGAAGACAATCACAGTGTTACTAACAAGACAATCACGGTGTTGCCAAGAAGAAGACAATCACTGTGTCAAAAAGAAGACAATCACAGTGTCACCAACAAAATAATCACAGTGTCACCAAGAAAATAATCACTGTGACACCAAGAAGACAATAACTGAATCATCAAGAAGACAATCACTGTGTTACCAAGAAGACAATCAGTGTGTAACCAAGGAGAAGACAATCACTGTCACCAAGAAGAAAACAATCACTGTGTCACCAAGAAGACAATCACTGTATCACCAAGAAGAAAACAATCACTGTGTCACCAAGAAGACAATCACTGTGTCACCAAGAAGAAAACAATCACTGTGTCACCAAGAAGACAATCACTGTGTCACAAAGAAGACAATCGCTGTGACACCAAGACGAAAACAATCACTGTGTCACCAAGAAGACAATCACTGTGTCAAAAAGAAGACAATCACTGTGATACCAAGAAGAAAACAATCACTGTGTCACCAAGAAGAAAACAATCACTGTATCACCAAGAAGACAATCACTGTGTCACCAAGAAGACAATCACTGTGTCACCAAGAAGAAAACAATCACTGTGTCACCAAGAAGACAATCACTGTGTCACCAAGAAGACAATCACTGTGTCACCAAGAAGACAATCACTGTGTCACAAAGAAGACAATCACTGTCACCAAGAAGACAATCACTGTGTCACCAAGAAGACAATCACTGTGTCACCAAGAAGACAATTACGGTTTTACCAGGAAGAAGACAATCATTGTGTCCCACAAGAGAAGATAATCACAGTAATGGAACAATCTTCCTGGAGTTGTTTCTATGATTTATACAAGCAACAGGTTTGCTTGCGTGGTGAGATTCCATTGGCTGGAAGCCTCTCTTTCTTTCTCTGTCTCTCTCTTACTCTGTCTATACTGACTACTCGTGTAATCAGGTCAAACACGAGTGCATGTACCCCAGAACTTAAATACAACTTCTGCAGAAGTTAGGATGGATTTTGCCCTCTGGAGGTCAGGTCCCACTCTGACTTTTTTCAAGGAAGAAATTGGGAAAATTGAAATACTGCTTTTCTTGCTATAATATCAACCTTCCAAGCTGCTAACTGGTTAATGTAACTCTGTGAGGGTGTGGCTTGGCCAGGGTGTGGCTTGGCCAGGGTGTGGCTTGGCCAGGGTGTGGCTTGGCCAGGGTGTGGCTTGGCCAGCAGTAGTGCGGAAGGGGTCAGGCAAGCTGCCTCGGATTTGACAATAATGTTTAAAATGCAGGAAGAATGTCCTTATCAGTGAAATTTGTGAAGTTAATCTCTAAGAGAAGTACTGTAGATGTGTTTTTGTGGCCGCGTGATCCGTGAAAGGTATCCCGTTATTCCATTACCACCAGTCACTTGTGATTGCAATATTGCAGAAAGTAGCATAAATTGATAGTGTAGTTAAATATTAGTGTTGAAAAATTGAAGGGAATCAAAAAAGGCTGGAACAATGTTCCAGACCATGGAGTTGAACTCTTCTCCAGGCTGAGGGACTGACCACCTCAAATACTAAATTTCCAAGGCTGATGGACTGATTATATCATCTATATTTCACTACTACATCTGCTGACTCTGTATTTGACTGAAGAAGCCTACTGTGTAAGCGAAAGTTTTCAACAATAAAGATACCCAACTGTTGCACATGTGTTACCCATCAACTTGTTTGCGTTTTATACCATTGTCAACACAACTGAGCTGATCTGTCTTGTAGGATCAGTGTGGAGTGTTATGGAGCACCGTAGCTTGTTTGTGTAGTGTCTTAGAGTCTGAGGTTAAGGTGTTGAAGGAGGAGGTGCTACTTCTCAAGGAGGCAAACTGAAACAATCACCTGGATAAGTATAACAGTAAATATGAGGTGGTTATTGTTAGTGCAGCGAGGAACAGGTTACCAGCAGTGAGCAGCAGGTTACCAGCAGTGAGCATCAGGTTACCAGTAGTGAGCAGCAGGTTACCAGCAGTGAGCAGCAGGTTACCAGTAGTGAGCAGCAGGTTACCAGCAGTGAGCAGCAGGTTACCAGTAGTGAGCAGCAGGTTACCAGCAGTGAGTAGCAGGTTACCAGCAGTGATCAGCAGGTTACCAGTAGTGAGCAGCAGGTTACCAGTAGTGAGCAGCAATGATCTGGACAATTTGGAAGTGTTAAGTCCGTCTCATTTACTCCATGACAGAAGGCTCGAACCAGTTCCTCAGACGTAAATTCAAACACCTCAATAAAGTGACTGAACGTTGGAAGAAAATTTGGCGAGAAGACTATCCCACCTCACTGAGAAAACACTTCTATGGGGCTATGTCACCAGGTCTAAAGGACCTGGTGACATAGTGATTATTGACAATGATGGTCCAAGGTCTCAATGGCCTCTTGGGAAAATAGTGAACATACATCCTGATCAGAACAGTTGAAGTTTTGAGCAAAGGTCTAGTGAATAAGCGGACAATTTATAAACTAGCGCCGTTAAAATTACAGTGTGGAAAAAGAAATTTAGTGATTCTCAAGAAACCCCACAGACTAAAGTTGTTAAGAGAAGACAATCAGCAGTAGTGGCTAGTGAGAAAATCAAAATGATGTTAAGAGATGAATAGTTCAGCTACAGTGAACTTGGCCCCCTCAGCTTATTAAAGACTTAGGTAGCAGGCGTTACCATGCATGTCTCTCCTTGCTAGAATTTCTTAGCAACTACACAACGAGGGTTAAACCTAGAATAATTGCTCTTTCCCCACAGCAAGAAAACCTGCACCCTATTCAGTCTGCAAGTCAGGGGCATTATAACTATTAGCCCATGGCTAAACAACAGGAAACAACCCTCTTGTGTTAATCTTTGTTACAATGTCTAGCAGGAATGTCTATAAAGCTGAGATCAGCATTCCCTTTGTGGGTACGAGGAACTGGAGGGCGCCCGGCAGAACGGCAAGCCGGACTGACTTCAGGACTCAGAGTGTTCATACGTCACAAAATCTCCCATTGAGAACAAAGACAACAGTGAACGTGTGCGGTAAACTCTGAAATGCTATCGGTCTCCACTAGGAAATTTAGCTAGTGTAAAAACAAACAAACACGAGTGTAGTGATCCGCGGTATAAATCACGATAAAGTGTGTGTAAACATGTGTTTTGAAGCGTGCACTCAGGCGTAAACATGTGTTTTGCAGCGTGTACTCAGGCGTAAACATGTGTTTTGCAACGTGTACTCAGGCGTAAACATGTGTTTTGCAGCGTGTACTCAGGCGTAAACATGTGTTTTGCAGCGTGCACTCAGGCGTAAACATGTGTTTTGCAGCGTGCACTCAGGCGTAAACATGTGTTTTGAAGCGTGCACTCAGGCGTAAACATGTGTTTTGCAGCGTGTACTCAGGCGTAAACATGTGTTTTGCAACGTGTACTCAGGCGTAAACATGTGTTTTGCAGCGTGTACTCAGGCGTAAACATGTGTTTTGCAGCGTGCACTCAGGCGTAAACATGTGTTTTGCAGCGTGCACTCAGGCGTAAACATGTGTTTTGCAGCGTGTACTCAGGCGTAAACATGTGTTTTGCAGCGTGTACTCAGGCGTAAACATGTGTTTTGCAGCGTGTACTCAGGCGTAAACATGTGTTTTGCAGCGTGTACTCAGGCGTAAACATGTGTTTTGCAGCGTGTACTCAGACGTAAACATGTGTTTTGCAGCGTGTACTCAGGCGTAAACATGTGTTTTGCAGCGTGTACTCAGACGTAAACATGTGTTTTGCAGCGTGTACTCAGGCGTAAACATGTGTTTTGCAGCGTGCACTCAGGCGTAAACATGTGTTTTGCAGCCTGCACTCAGACGTAAACATGTGCTTTGCAGCGTGCACTCAGACGTAAACATGTGTTTTGCAGCGTGCACTCAGACGTAAACAAACAAAGGGACAAAATATCTCCCTACTGTGAATAACGAATGTTGTCAAAGTGACTGATGTGTTACGAGTGAGGACAATATAACTACCCATCTGAAGCAACCTACCCAAGGCAATGATATCGGGGTCATTAAATCTTCCCTACAACAAGCTAGGGAAAACTGGGTCAGTTACAACCCAGGTTCGCAATAAAGCGAACAGAATCCTTGGCTTCATATCAAGAAGCATAAATAATAGGAGTCCTCAGGTTGTTCTTCAACTCTATATAGCCTTGGTTAGGCCTCATCTAGATTATGCTACACAGTTTTGGTCACCGTATTACAGAATGGATATAAATGCTCTGGAAAACGTACAAAGGAGGATGACAAAGTTGATCCCATGTATCAGAAATCTTCCCTATGAGGATAGACTGAGGGCCCTGAATCTGCACTCTCTAGAAAGGCGTAGAATTAGGGGGGATATGATTGAGGTGTATAAATGGAAAACAGGAATAAATAAAGGTGATGTAAATAGCGTGCTAAAAATATCTTGTATTGACAGGACTCGCAGCAATGGCTTTAAGTTGGATAAATTCAGATTCAGGAGGGATATAGGAAAGCATTGGTTTGGTAATAGAGTTGTCGATGAGTGGAACAAACTCCCGATTACAGTTATAGAGGCTAAAACGTTGTGTAGTTTTAAAAATAGGCTAGATAAATATATGAGTGGGTGCGGGTGGGTGTGAGTTGGACCTGACTAGTTTGTGCTACTAGGTCAGATGCCGTGCTCCTTCCTTAAGTGAATGTAACATGACCTGGCTGGGTCGGGGCATTGGCTTAAGCCGGTGGGAGATTTGGACCTGCCTCGCATGGGCCAGTAGGCCTGCTGCAGTGTTCCTTTTTTCTTATGTTCTTATGTTCTTATGTAAGTCCAGTCATACCCACATCTTCATGTTAGCTGCAGCTAATAGTTAGATATGGGATTTGATTGTACTTACCAATAGATCCCGTGACACGAGAGCTATCAGCCCAACACCAGTGAGTACCAAGGCGCATTCCATGTACAATCAAATGTGAAATGCTCTCTATATACGCTCCTCTGGGGCAAATTTTAATGTGTTACTCAGTACTCGACAGCTCATGAGTGGGGACTCATTCGAAGGCGACTCCTTGAACCGCGGCTGCAAGAACTCTGAGTATTATTATTATAATCAAATAGAAGCGCTAAACCACAGGGGTTATACAGCAAAGAAGAAGAAGAAGAACTCTGAGTAGTCGCTGAAGCTAAGTAGTATATTGCTGCTTTACCAGTTTATGTTTATGTTGGAAGGTAGACTTGGATGGTAAGTTTACCCACAATGCCTCAAGCTTAATGTGTTGCTATTGTGTTGTGTGTTATTGTGTTGCTGCTGTGTTATGAGTTATCGTGTTGCTGCTGTGTTGTGGGTTATTATGTTCTCTCTGAGATAACAAGAGAATGCTCTCTCAGTTCAGTGCAAGCTTTGAATTATTGTATCTATCCCTGAAGGGATACCTGAAAGTATGCCTGAAGGGATACCTGAAAGTATTCCTGAAGGGATAGATGAAATTATCCCTGAAGGAATACATGAAAGGATACCTGAGGGTATATCTTTAAGTAGCTGCTAGAATTTGTTTTCTTTTTGTTCTTCCTCTGACTCATGAGTTTCATTTGGCTGATAACACGAGAACGCCTCACCAGATGGGCATCAGACTTTCAAACAAGTGCGGTGTGCCCCGTGACCACAGTCGCTGAGACCATTCCCAGCATCCTGCACTTGGTTCCAGTAATTTTGATACCTGTTAACTCACGTTCAATAGAGTCGTGTCAGTCTCCCGTGAGCGGCTTCAGTATTTACTAACTCTTGCATCTGACCGATAACGCTCGCTAAGTTCCGTTTGTGTGAGGGAAAATTTGTAAATGGTCTAATTTTTTTGGGGTTTATAAAAGTTTTGGAATCGGTGGAATGCGTTCGATAACTGAAGAATGCCTCTTCTGGCTGGCTTGAAACTCTCAGCCCCGGTGTGTTTCCTAGAAAGCAAGATCCGTGTTGTTACTGGGATCTATATGTCTCACTCTGACAATTTTACTAAATGAAAAAAATAGAGCCAAATGCAATATATTATGCGATCCTTTATTAACTACGTTTCGCCCACACAATGGGATTTAACAGGTCACAAACAAATCGCATTACACTGTACTTGTGTCTATTGTTCCATCGGTATTTTATACCATTTATCCCCACAATTTAATAGTGTTATTGATCTTTATTCATTAGTTAAATAATGCCTAGGCCTATAAACTTCATAATATTAAGACTGATACATTCCATAAGAAGGATGACGATCCACTGGTAAACATTATTCTGGTGAAAATTTAGAATTTTAAGGAAATTGTTGAGAAAAAAAGAATCGTTTGATTCAGAAGTTACTGGAGAATGCCTCGTCTGGCTGGGTTCAAACCTTCAGCATTGACGGTCTGTATTGAAAGAAAGCTTTGCTTTCGCTTTGAGATTTTTAAATTTTAAATTGTAACTTTTTTAATAATTTGGTTTTCATATATTAACTGGAGAATGCCTCTGCGGGTCGACTTCAAACTCTTAAGAACTGATGTATCTTAATTAGAATTATTTTTGGGGCTTTGTACTTGGCAACTTGTCAGTTTTATAGATTTTTTTTAATCAACTTGTGCTTTTTTAAAACAGAAAAGTAAAATACTTTTTTTTTCTTAGAGGATTATAAAGAATTTTTAGTGGAATAGAACTGATAAAAAGATAAATGAGAACCACTGAAATCTACCATTTTTAAATTTCAAGAGTTTATGTGACCAGAACTTAAATATAACTTATGGACAAGTTGGATGGATGATTGCTTGTGTAAGTCCCAGACTGACTTATTCTTAGAAGACATTTGGAAAGTTTAACTGGTGTTTCTCATGCAATAATATCAACCCTTCACAGCTGATAACTTTATATTGCAACTCTTTGAGTGACTCTGTACTTAATATTCTGGTGTGTTTTACAACACTGGTCTCTGAGATAACAGGATCATGCTTTTTTCATGGGAAAAACTTGAATTGAATTTGGGCTGCGTATGTACTGCCTTGCCATTTTGAGAATGTTCACGCGATGACTTGTGCAGACTTGTGATTACCTTCAAATATACATTGCTAATGCTTTACTACGTTAGAAACTTATGCCGCACTCTGCACAGCTTCTAATGCCTGGTGTTGTGGTAGACAAAGCTGGGGTTATACAATCCCGGGATGTTCATCTCGGGATAGACCACATATACCCGGCTCACCACCTCCATCACTCCTCCGCTCTCTCTCAGTAACACAGTTTTGTTTTAATATAATTGTGGAGTGTACACATATAGCAGCATCATTGACCCAGATGACAACACTCTCCCTGTCATGTGTTGACACACAAGTTATTGTGTAGTTTACAGCAGTTATCAGGACATCGTGCCTGTGTCTCCCTGCCTGCCACTACACGCGCGTCACATCTGTCATCTTGATGGCCAAGCCTCCCTCCATCACCATCCCTCACCCTACCTCAATCTTACCATACATTTATTTGAAATTTTGCTTAGTTAGCGACATCAGTATATAACCCTGGGTGAGCCGAGATGTATGTGCAAATCCTCCTGCTCCCGTTGCTCCTATTCACCTAGCTATGAATAGATGGCTAGGTGAAGGTCACTATGCACTTACTGCCACTGTTCACCTAACAGTACATAGCTACTATCTAACACTTAGTCTGGTGCTCTGGATGGCATCCTGGGAAAGATGATCTAAAGACCATAGTAGAAATAAGCTATAAAGGCTATCATGGTTTAATTTCTTTTTGTGGTTAT
Source organism: Cherax destructor (assembly GCA_009830355.1). Classification (NCBI taxonomy): domain Eukaryota; kingdom Metazoa; phylum Arthropoda; class Malacostraca; order Decapoda; family Parastacidae; genus Cherax; species Cherax destructor. The sequence goes on from WNWK01003073.1 coordinate 117,153, forward strand.
TAAACCGAAGAAAGTCTTCCTCTCCGACCTGTATATCACAGGACAAAATAACGATATGTGCGGTGGTATCTATGACCTTTTTTTTTTTTGTTGAGAAAATAAACATATAACTCAAAACAAATCATAAGGAAAAAAACAAAAGTGATTTCACGAAATCGAGTGAAATAACATATTTTGATACTATAATAATAATAATAATAATAATAATAATAATAATAATAATAATAATAATAATAATAATAATAATAATAATAATAATAATAATAATAATATATTTATTTCTTCAAGTACATGTACAAAGTATACAGGCCTAGCTGACATCAATGACACTACTATATAGAAAGTCCCTTGTTATGCAGAGCATTTCGGGCAAATTAGGTCAGTTTTGTCCCAGGATGCGACCCACACCAGTCCGCTAACATCCAGGTACCTATTTTACTGATAACTGAACATAGACAGCAGGTACTTTAAGGAAACACATTCTGTTTCCACCCGTAAGGGGGATCGACCTCTTCACCTCAGTGAGTGAGCTGAGTACCTAGCAATCAAGCTACGGGACAAAAACAACATAAATAGCGCATCCAGGGCGTGTGTTCAGGTGTAGTAATAAAAAGCATAGATACGTAGATGACTGAGAAGGAGAGGGTGTGAGTAACTTGCTTAGCATAAGCCACTTTATGTATATAATAAGCTGGCTTGGACCTACTACCCCACTCTAGGTTTTCTAAGATGGGATGAGCTGTATGCTATATGTCCATCCTTTTTTTTTAAAGTTACGCCTGACCATACGTCCTGGATGCCCTATATAAGTTGTAACTATTTCTTATTGTTCAGTGTACTTGATGAAGCTCACTCGTTGGTGCAACACTATCACTTGCAGATTAACACATGTGCAACAGTTGGTGCAACACTATCACTTGCAGATTAACACATGTGCAACAGTTGGTGCAACACTATCACTTGCAGATTAACACATGTGCAACAGTTGGGTATTTTTACTGATGAAACGTTTCGCCTACACAGTAGGTTTCTTCAGCCAAATACAAAGGGAGAAGTAGTAATGAAATGAAGATGATGTAATCAGTTCATTAACCTTGGAGAAAAAGTATTTGAGGTGGTCAGTCCCTCAGCTTGGAGGCTGAGGGACTGACCACCTCAAAGGCATCGACACAGGTGGGTGGGACCCAGTGTGTAAAGTTTTCGAGATCCTCCACCTCATTTTCGACATATTTTAGACACCATTCTCATGGTTGAGCTTTATATTGTTCCAGACCATAGAGCTGAACTCTTCTCCAGCCTGAGGGACTCACCACCTCAAACTATTTTTCCAAGGTTGATACATTGATTACGTCATCTTTACCTCGTAACTTCTGCTGCATTCAAACCATTCTCTGTATTTGACTGAAGAAGCCTTCAGTGAAGGCAAAACGTTTCAATAATATGGATACCCAACACATTTTACTCAACAATATACCTTGTACAAGCTTCTAGTGCTATCTTCAGTAAGTACACATGGAAGGTTCACCTTGTACAAGCTTCTAGTGCTATCTTCAGTAAGTACACATGGAAGGTTCACCTTGTACAAGCTTCTAGTGCTATCTTCAGTAAGTACACATGGAAGGTTCACCTTGTACAAGCTTCTAGTGCTATCTTCAGTAAGTACATGGAAGGTTCATGTCAAGCTCTAGTGCTACCTTCAGTAAGTCCCTGAAGTTCATTACAAGCTTCTAGTGCTATCTTCAGTAAGTACACATGGAAGGTTCACCTTGTACAAGTTCTAATGCTTCTTCTAATCAACTAGTTCTACTTGTATGTTCTAATTTCTAAATTTCAACTTGAGTGGGGTAAAGCTTTCGCTTCACACGGTGAAGGTCTGGGTTCGATTCCCAGAGAGGGTAGAAACATTGGGCGTGTTTCTTTACACCGGTTGTTTATGTTCACCGGGTCGCGGGGGCGTTGACCCCTGGAATTCTCTCCAGGTAGACTCCAGGTAGATCAGTAAAATGGGTACCTGGGTGTTAGTCGACTGGTGTGGGTCGCATCCTGGGACAAAACTGACCTAATTTGCCCGAAATGTTCTGCATAACAAGCGGCTTTCTATATATTAGTATGTCATTGATGTCACCTAGGACTGTATACCTTGTACATGTACTTGTTGGAAATAAAAATATATATATATATATATATATATATATATATATATATATATATATATATATATATATATATATATATATATATATATATATATATATATGTTAGGCCTTGCACCAGGCTTGCACATCCCACTTTCATATAGGCCAGAGCGTCACGTTATGTTGACACTAAGACAATGCAAGGTTATATATTGTTGCAACCCATGCCAGCTTCACGGAACAACCGCAATACTACCTGTACTGTCCCCACTCACTAGGCCTTATTGCCGTAGATTATATAATAATAACAATAATAATAATAATTATTATTATTATTTAGTTAACTCCTCTTGTTCTTCTTTTACTTCTATTATGCTGTTTAGAAGAAGGATCTACCATTTCCTAAAGTGTTTTCTGAAGACGTAGAGTATGGTGCCCCTGAGGTGCACAGCCCAGGACGAGCTACACTGCACCTATGGAGGTGCTAGGTAAGTGGAATCAAGCATGGAGTGATCATTACTTAGAGGTTTATGCAGTGGAAATTCTAGTCAGAATTTGACCAGTGTCTCCTTGCAGCTGGACGGTTCCCCGGACAACACTGGCATCCATGGACCACTGAGACGGCTTGAGACTTTATTTATGCGCAGGAACATGTTAAGTACAGTTATCATATATAGTGTAAATTACCTAAGATAACCCCAAAAAAAGCCTTGATTTAGGCTCCTTTTTTTTTTGGCCAGCTGGAAGTGTTTGTGTACAAACATCAAAATCCCCCACCATAGGCTATTATGTAGAGAAGTTTGTTGCTTTACAGCAGTTGTTGAATATGTCATCGTAGCCCTGAACTCATTTCAACTTTGTGTACACAAACATTCTCCAGGAAATTTAGGCCTTAGTGCTAATTCAGGGAGGGCTGGAATATTCATTAGAAAATGCTAGAATTATTTGAATAATTCACTATGTTAATGTTAGTTCATTACTTCTGGAAAAAAAATTAATAGTAATAAGAGAACATTATTGGAACCCAGACTTGGGAGCTGAGAGTCGGGTTGGTACGGTGACCCGTGGCCTGGTGGCTAAAGCTCTCGCTTCACACGGCGAGGTCCGTGTTCGATTCCCGGCTAGGATGAAAATATTAGGCGTGTTTCCTTACACCGGTTGTCAGTAATAATGGGTACCTGGGTGTTAGTCGATTGGTGTGGGTCGCATCCTGGAACAAAACTGATCTAATTTGCCCGAAATGCTCTGCATAACAAGCGGCTTTCTATATAATAGTGTATCATTGATGTCAGCTAGACCTGTACACCTTGCACTCACACTTAAGATGACTTTAAAATTTTTACCCTCACAAATATCCATACACATTTCTGAATATAAATGGAAAAAAGGACCAACAGGAGTACCTTCGCTATGTAGATTAGACTAGAGAGCTTCTTGTAAATAGGAGACTGTTCCTAGCGAAGGTCACATTCCTGATACCTACTGCTGGTGTGAAAATTTATTATTGTAGCTAGACCACTGATGCTATCTTGTTGGACTATGGACCTCCTGATGGTGAAGGTTGATACCTGTAAATAACGAGAACCTGAGAAATCTGTTGTCTTGAATGAAGATTTAGCAGCTGTGCCAAACAGTTAATGTGTTGGGTGATGGAAAGAGAATCTTCCAGTGTTGACACACTGCTTAAATATGTTACAGATATGAGCGTGTTCACCAAACATCCTGGACAATAAACATATATTAATGTTCATGCCAGCCACTCTCTCAGCAACAACAGTTCCAATAGGCAACAATCTAATATTAATATCTTGAAATACTTCAGCAATTCTAGTATTTGAACAAACTATGACTTAAGCCCTCCTTGAATTAATACTGAGGCTTAAATTCACTGGTGAATGTTGAAAGATAACATAAATTGGATAAAATTTTGCGATGGCATCTCGCACGATTAACATTCATGCAGTTTGACATAATGCTTTGATAGGAGAGTTGAAGTTATGTATACAAATTTTTCACAAATGATCTGGATGAATATGTGGTGGAAACTGATGCCATAGTGTCAAAAGTAGCTAATATGAAGATCAATATTCCACTATCGACCTTCAAACACCCATACTTTTAACTATTTCTAGTCAAGAGAACCAACCACAGACTCCACTGAACTAGCTATGGATGACACTCCAGCCCTGGATAAATGAATCCCAACAATGGCATACATGGCATCTGTGTTGTAGCAGTGACCACAGTTGTCAACAAATTGTACTGTAATATCCTTACTTTGTTTGTTAGTACAATCACTTATTAACCCAAATGTCACATATAACAGGAATCACTTCCTTCCTCCTAATTATATCTATCACTGATCTATACCTGTTAGTCAGGTCCTCGCTCCTACACTTGCCAACATCATTGCCTCCGGCAGTGAAACAGGTAAAAGGGTTGATCCCATTACCATTCTTGACGCTGTCAAGGCAACTAGCAATATCTTGCATCACAGCCCCAAGAAATTAAACCCACTGCCTCCTTCTCCTATCTCTAAGACAAAAAAAAAAAAAAAATGTCAATCTTAATGTGAGACCGACCCAAGGCCGACCTAAACTCTATCAAGAGGACAACAAAGCAATTTGCCGTATATCCAGCAGTCTCCCAGACTCCCTTATTATCAGGTTCAGCCCCTTCCTTCCCACCAGCTACCAGTAGTTGTGGTAGCGTCCATTGTCACCGTGGCTGGTCTCCTCTTTGCTGTGCCTGGTCTCCTGTTTGTTGTGGCTGGTCTAGTCTTTGTTGTGGCTGGTCTCCTGTTTGTTGTGGCTGGTCTTCTCTTTGCTGTGCCTGGTCTCCTGTTTGTTGTGGCTGGTCTCCTCTTTGCTGTGACTGGTCTCCTGTTTGTTGTGGCATGTCTCCTCTTTGCTGTGGCTGGTCTCCTCTTTGCTGTGGCTGGTCTCCTCTTTGCAGTGGATGGTCTCCTCTTTGGTATGGTTGGTCTCCTCTTCGCTGTGGATGGTCTCCTCTTCGCTGTGGTTGGTCTCCTCTTCGCTGTGGTTGGTCTCCTCTTCGCTGTGGATGATCTCCGCGTCGCTGTGGATGGTCTCCTCTTCGCTGTGGTTGGTCTCCTCTTCGCTGTGGATGGTCTCCTCTTCGCTGTGGATGGTCTCCTCTTCGCTGTGGATGGTCTCCTCTTCGCTGTGGATGGTCTCCTCTTCGCTGTGGATGGTCTCCTCTTCGCTGTGGTTGGTCTCCTCTTCGCTGTGGATGGTCTCCTCTTCGCTGTGGTTGGTCTCCTCTTCGCTGTGGTTGGTCTCTTCTTCGCTGTGGATGGTCTCCTCTTCGCTGTGGATGGTCTCCTCTTCGCTGTGGTTGGTCTCCTCTTCGCTGTGGATGGTCTCCTCTTCGCTGTGGATAGTCTCCTCTTCGCTGTGGATGATCTCCGCGTCGCTGTGGTTGGTCTCCTCTTCGCTGTGGATGGTCTCCTCTTCGCTGTGGATAGTCTCCTCTTCGCTGTGGATGATCTCCGCGTCGCTGTGGATGGTCTCCTCTTCGCTGTGGATAGTCTCCTCTTCGCTGTGGATGGTCTCCTCTTCGCTGTGGATGGTCTCCTCTTCGCTGTGGATGGTCTCCTCTTCGCTGTGGATGGTCTCCTCTTCGCTGTGGATAGTCTCCTCTTCGCTGTGGATAGTCTCCTCTTCGCTGTGGATGATCTCCGCGTCGCTGTGGATGGTCTCCTCTTCGCTGTGGATGATCTCCGCGTCGCTGTGGATAGTCTCCTCTTCGCTGTGGATGATCTCCGCGTCGCTGTGGATGGTCTCCTCTTCGCTGTGGATAGTCTCCTCTTCGCTGTGGATGGTCTCCTCTTCGCTGTGGATGGTCTCCTCTTCGCTGTGGATGGTCTCCTCTTCGCTGTGGATAGTCTCCTCTTCGCTGTGGATGGTCTCCTCTTCGCTGTGGTTGGTCTCCTTTTCGCTGTGGTTGACGTTTTAATTTTTCTAGGGATGAACGTTGTACTTCTTTCTCAGATACTTGATCTGCTTCTTGCCTCCTCCAGCTTAACCTCTACCCCCAAGGCTCAGAGAAGTCGTCCTTAAAGCCAAATGAGTAAGTTAGTCAGAACTTAACTGGGCACAGGTGAGCTAAGATTGCTTACATACAACATGTTCTCTTTTGGAAGCAGAGGCGACCATTTCTCTCAATCTGACTTTGTTATTCAATTCTCGTGGTCATTAGCAGTTGTGTTAGACAAATCTTGAGTAAGTCAAGTCTTGTGTAAGTTATATCTTGAGTTAGTCAGATTTGGGGTAGTCAGTTATTGTGTAAGTTAGCTCTTGTGATAGGTCACGTCTTGAGTTAGTTATCTCTTGTGTCAGTCAAGTCTTGTGTCAGTCAAGTCTTGTGTCAGTCAAGTCTTGTGTCAGTCAAGTCTTGTGTCAGTCAAGTCTTGTGTCACAAGTCTGTGTCAGTCAAGTCTTGTGTCAGTCAAGTCTTGTGTCAGTCAAGTCTTGTAGTCAAGTCTTGTGTCAGTCAAGTCTTGTGTCAGTCAAGTCTTGTGTCAGTCAAGTCTTGTGTCAGTCAAGTCTTGTGTCAGTCAAGTCTTGTGTCAGTCAAGTCTTGTGTCAGTCAAGTCTTGTGTCAGTCAAGTCTTGTGTCAGTCATGTCTTGTGTCAGTCATGTCTTGTGTCAGTCATGTGATGACTAAATCTTGTGTTTGTCATATTTTATGTTAGGCAGCTGTTAGGTGTCGCGTTAGTTAGTTTTGATGTCCTATTACTAAAATTCCCATTAGAAGTGTTGAGTGTACAATATTTTAGCGTATAAAACATATTATATAGATCACTGGTAACATGTCCGTTGGCTCAGTTGGTAGAGCGCCTCGATCCTGAACGCCGAGGAGGTCGCAGGTTCGAGTCCTGTACGGGCTGTGACTTTTATTGTCCATGTTTCTCACACTTTAGCACTTTCTAATACAAATGTCTCGTTATTATGAATAATATTACCTTTTTAATATATATGAAAAGAAGACTTTTTCGTACGTGTATATTGTATATTGTGTCAGCTGTGGATGGAATGTTGTGTCTTATTTCTTATCTTCTTGTTGGTCTGTAAATTGTTGAATGAATTATCCTTAATATTTCAGAGGGTTTATATAAATTTTTATGAAAATAATACACTAAAAACATGTGAATAACACGTAAATATAAGCAACGTGGAGAGTTAGAGATAACACGAAATCATGTAATTGGGAGAAAAGTTGTGTCATGGATGGAGGCGTCGTGACTACTGGTCAGTCATGACTACTGGTCAGTCATGACTACTGGTCAGTCATGACTACTGGTCAGTCATGACTACTGGACAGTCATGACTACTGGTCAGTCATGACTACTGGTCAGTCATGACTACTGGTCAGTCGTGACTACTGGTCAGTCATGACTACTGGTCAGACATGACTACTGGTCAGTCGTGACTACTGGTCAGTCATGACTACTGGTCAGTCATGACTACTGGTCAGTCATGACTACTGGTCAGTCATGACTACTGGTCAGTCATGACTACTGGACAGTCATGACTACTGGTCAGTCATGACTACTGGTCAGACATGACTACTGGTCAGACATGACTACTGGTCAGACATGACTACTGGTCAGTCATGACTACTGGTCAGACATGACTACTGGTCAGTCATGACTACTGGTCAGTCATGACTACTGGTCAGTCATGACTACTGGTCAGTCATGACTACTGGTCAGTCGTGACTACTGGTCAGTCATGACTACTGGTCAGTCATGACTACTGGTCAGACATGACTACTGGTCAGTCATGACTACTGGTCAGACATGACTACTGGTCAGACATGACTACTGGTCAGTCATGACTACTGGTCAGACATGACTACTGGGCAGTCATGACTACTGGTCAGTCATGACTACTGGTCAGTCGTGACTACTGGTCAGACATGACTACTGGTCAGACATGTCTACTGGTCAGTCGTGACTACTGGTCAGACATGACTACTGGTCAGACATGACTACTGGTCAGTCATGACTACTGGTGCATGACTACTGGTCAGCATGACTACTGGTCAGTCGTGACTACTGGTCAGACATGACTACTGGTCAGTCATGACTACTGGTCAGACATGACTACTGGTCAGACATGACTACTGGTCAGACATGACTACTGGTCAGTCATGACTACTGGTCAGACATGACTACTGGTCAGACATGACTACTGGTCAGTCATGACTACTGGGCAGTCATGACTACTGGTCAGTCGTGACTACTGGTCAGACATGACTACTGGTCAGTCATGACTACTGGTCAGACATGACTACTGGTCAGACATGACTACTGGTCAGACATGACTACTGGTCAGACATGACTACTGGTCAGACATGACTACTGGTCATGACTACTGGTCAGACTGACTACTGGTCAGACATGACTACTGGTCAGTCATGACTACTGGTCAGACATGACTACTGGTCAGACATGACTACTGGTCAGACATGACTACTGGTCAGACATGACTACTGGTCAGACATGACTACTGGTCAGACATGACTACTGGTCAGACATGACTACTGGTCAGACATGACTACTGGTCAGTCATGACTACTGGTCAGACATGACTACTGGTCAGACATGACTACTGGTCAGTCATGACTACTGGGCAGTCATGACTACTGGTCAGTCGTGACTACTGGTCAGACATGACTACTGGTCAGACATGACTACTGGTCAGTCATGACTACTGGTCAGTCATGACTACTGGTCAGACATGACTACTGGTCAGTCATGACTACTGGTCAGACATGACTACTGGTCAGACATGACTACTGGTCAGACATGACTACTGGTCAGACATGACTACTGGTCAGTCATGACTCCATCATTCAGATTCAGATTTTTTATTTCCTTGCATGTTTACAATGTGGATGACATATTGTACAAAGTATATATACATAGGAAGTTTACAGTGACACAACGTTTCTCCAATACGATGAGTTGCTGCTTTCTTTAAAAAATAATTGTGTGTATTCTAACAAATGTCTTACTTAAATCCAAATAAACAATTTATTCTTTATCTTAAATTACCGCCTCAAATGTTTTGCTGCAGGGACAGTAAATTAGGCAGGGTCAGCCCCTCGGGAATCCCTGTTGAAATTCATGAACCAAATTATACTCATGGTGGCTTCTTATTATGTCAGCTATAATTTACTACGATAATTAATTTGTCTACTGTAATTTTATGGTAACGACTCATTAATTAATTTACAATATAAAGTGTATTAGCCATATTCCACGTCCCTGGTACTTCACATATTTAGAGGGATATATTTAAGAAAATTGGTTAATTAGTGGTTCATTAAGTTCCATCTTGGAGTTTCTTAGAACCCTTGAGAAAAGCTCATTGTGAACTGGGCACTTTAACTGGTCTACTTGTTCTATACCAATATTCTTTAGTTCATTATAATAATAATTTACTGGAATATTGTTGTCTTCTTGTGTAAAGACGGGAAGGAAATAACATATAATTCCAGCACATTTCTTCCTCATTCTTAGTAAACTGGACTTGTCTTAAATCTTTGCTCAATATATTGGGAAAAACTTTCGGATTTGTCATTGATGCCTTTGCAACATTAACTTCAAATTTTGTTTAACTTTTCTAATCCATTTTATAAAGTTTCTTCTAATGTGATCCATGAGGTGATCTGCTCTGCTGATATTCCTCTAAATTTCTTTCTTCTTCCCTAAAAGACGTATAGTGTCCTGTTCTTTCACTTCGGATAATTTCTTTTCGATCTTTTGTCTCTATAGGGAATGTTTTTTTTTTTACATAACATTTAAAAAAAACTGTTATGGTGATATATTAATTAGATGTTCGTTAGCTCATGTGGTAGAGCACATCGCACCATAACATCCATGAGGTATTATACACCGAGGAGGTCGCAGGTTCGAGTCCTGTACGGGATGTCACTTTTATTTTCTTGTCCAAGTTTCTAACACTTAACACTTTATAATACAAATGTTTCTAATGCCCTATTTTGAAGGATATAATACAAAAATCATAAAAAAATAATTGAACTGAGGTGTCTTTTTTAAGGATTTTTTGGGAAAAATCAGTAACACAAAAATAGTAAAGTATATTGCTAATATCTTGTTCTAAAACAATGCTAGCCCGATAATGTGTGAAAAAAATCATGACATTCTGTCAAATAGTCTTCACAATATGATTTTTGAAATGTGAATAATTTATCCGTAGAGTTTTGTGTAAAAGTGTAGGTATACAGCGAGCCAAACCTGGACGCAGCATACACCTCCAGTGTTTACTGCAGCCCAGACTGACCACCTCTCACTCACCACTAATATAGTCCAGACTGACCACCTCTCACTCACCACTAATATAGTCCAGACTGACCACCTCTCACTCACCACTAATATAGTCCAGACTGACCACCTCTCACTCACCACTAATATAGTCCAGACTGACCACATCTCACTCACCACTAATATAGTCCAGACTGACCACCTCTCACTCACCACTAATATAGTCCAGACTGACCACATCTCACTCACCACTAATATAGTCCAGACTGACCACCTCTCACTCACCACTAATATAGTCCAGACTGACCACCTCTCACTCACCACTAATATAGTCCAGACTGACCACATCTCACTCACCACTAATATAGTCCAGACTGACCACATCTCACTCACCACTAATATAGTCCAGACTGACCACCTCTCACTCACCACTAATATAGTCCAGACTGACCACCTCTCACTCACCACTAATATAGTCCAGACTGACCACATCTCACTCACCACTAATATAGTCCAGACTGACCACCTCTCACTCACCACTAATATAGTCCAGACTGACCAGCTCTCACTCACCACTAATATAGTCCAGACTGACCAGCTCTCACTCACCACTAATATAGTCCAGACTGACCAGCTCTCACTCACCACTAATATAGTCCAGACTGACCACATCTCACTCACCACTAATATAGTCCAGACTGACCACCTCTCACTCACCACTAATATAGTCCAGACTGACCACCTCTCACTCACCACTAATATAGTCCAGACTGACCAGCTCTCACTCACCACTAATATAGTCCAGACTGACCACCTCTCACTCACCACTAATATAGTCCAGACTGATCACCTCTCACTCACCACTAATATAGTCCAGACTGACCACCTCTCACTCACCACTAATATAGTCCAGACTGACCACCTCTCACTCACCACTAATATAGTCCAGACTGACCAGCTCTCACTCTCATTACTAATATAGTCCAGACTGACCACCTCTCACTCTCACCACTAATATAGTACAGACTGACCACCTCTCACTCACCACTAATATAGTCCAGACTGACCACCTCTCACTCACCACTAATATAGTCCAGACTGACCACCTCTCACTCACCACTAATATAGTTCAGACTGACCACCTCTCACTCACCACTAATATAGTCCAGACTGACCACCTCTCACTCACCACTAATATAGTCCAGACTGACCACCTCTCACTCACCACTAATATAGTCCAGACTGACCAGCTCTCACTCTCTCCACTAATATAGTCCAGACTGACCAGCTCTCACTCACCACTAATATAATCCAGACTGACCAGCTCTCACTCACCACTAATATAGTCCAGACTGACCAGCTCTCACTCACCACTAATATAGTCCAGACTGACCACCTCTCACTCACCATTAATACAGTCCAGACTGACCAGCTCTCACTCTCACCACTAATATAGTCCAGACTGACCACCTCTCACTCACCACTAATATAGTCCAGACTGACCAGCTCTCACTCTCACCACTAATATAGTCCAGACTGACCAGCTCTCACTCTCACCACTAATATAGTCCAGACTGACCAGCTCTCACACACCACTAATATAGTCCAGACTGACCAGCTCTCACTCTCACCACTAATATAGTCCAGACTGACCACCTCTCACTCACCACTAATATAGTCCAGACTGACCACCTCTCACTCACCACTAATATAGTCCAGACTGACCAGCTCTCACTCACCACTAATATAGTCCACACAGAAGATGTCATGTTGTGTATTTGGAGAGAAACATTCATAAAATTAGACTGAAGTATAAGAGTAGTCGAAAAAGGCTCCGTAATGGTTGTCAACATCTAGTATGTCTGTGAAAGTGTTATTCACCAGCCTAGTTATATCTATTAGCTGCTCTTGTATATTTATCTATTTTAACTTTGATGCACTTTCCTAATTTGTTTTAATTTTTCTTTGTTTTGATTCAGTTAGGAAATAATTTACGTTTGTTATTATTATTAAGTAAATTGAATGATTTTGAGTTATCTTTAATTCTCTACGTTGCTTGTATTTACGTGTTATTATTACGTTATTTCTTCCTATTATTTACACGCGAATTAAGATAAAATCTCCAGAATATTAAGAATAATTCATTCAACAATTTATATCACAACAAGATAAGAGATAAGACATAACACACCATCCACAGTTCACACTATATACACTTATAGGATGACATTTGTATTAGAAAGTGCTACGTGTCTCTGAGAAACATGGACACTGAAAGTGACAGCCCGTACAGGACTCGAACCTGCGACCATTATAGGGAACACTTTCCTTAAAAAAAATTACTATGAGAAACATGAAAATAAAAGTGACAGCCCGTACAGGACTCGAACCTGCGACCTCCTCGGTGTTAACACTTTATGGGTGTTATGGTGCGAGGCGCTCTACCACCTGAGCTAACGGACATCTAATTAATATATATTGTAATGTGTTTTATATACTAAAATATTGTACACAACACATTAATTGAAAATATTAGTAATAAGAAAACAAAACTAACAAACACAAGTGTTGAATAACAAAAGAGTTTCCTAACACAATAGTCACACAAATGTCAAACACAATAGTGACACAATAAATGTCAAACACAATAGTGACACAATAAATGTCAAACACAATAGTGACACAATAAATACCAAACACAATAGTGACACAATAAATGCCAAACACAATAGTGACACAATAAATGCCAAACACAATAGTGACACAATAAATGTCAAACACAATAGTGACACAATAAATGTCAAACACAATAGTGACACAATAAATGTCAAACACAATTGTGACACAATAAATGCCAAACACAATAGTGACACAATAAATGTCAAACACAATAGTGACACAATAAATGCAAACACAATAGTGACACAAAAATGTCAAACACAATAGTGACACAATAAATGCAAACACAATAGTGACACAATAAATGCAAACACAATAGTGACACAATAAAAGCCAAACACAATAGTGACAATAAATGCCAAACACAATAGTGACAATAAATGTCAAACACAATAGTGACACAATAAATGCCAAACACAATAGTGACACAATAAATATCAAACACAATAGTGACACAATAAATGTCAAACACATTAGTGACACAATAAATGCCAAACACAATAGTGACACAATAAATGTCAAACACAATAGTGACACAATAAATGTCAAACACAATAGTGACACAATAAATGTCAAACACAATAGTGACACAATAAATGTCAAACACAATAGTGACACAATAAATGCCAAACACAATAGTGACACAATAAATGTCAAACACAATAGTGACAATAAATGTCAAACACAATAGTGACACAATAAATGTCAAACACAATAGTGACACAATAAATGTCAAACACAATAGTGACACAATAAATGTCAAACACAATAATGACACAATAAATGTCAAACACAATAGTGACACAATAAATGTCAAACACAATAGTGACACAATAAATGTCAAACACAATAGTGACACAATAAATGTCAAACACAATAGTGACACAATAAATATCAAACACAATAGTGACACAATAAATGTCAAACACAATAGTGACACAATAAATGCCAAACACAATAGTGACACAATAAATGTCAAACACAATAGTGACACAATAAATGTCAAACACAATAGTGACACAATAAATGCCAAACACAATAGTGACACAATAAATGTCAAACACAATAGTGACACAATAAATGTCAAACACAATAGTGACACAATAAATGTCAAACACAATAGTGACACAATAAATGTCAAACACAATAGTGACACAATAAATGTCAAACACAATTGTACACAATAAATACAAACACAATAGTGACAAATAAATGTCAAACACAATAGTGACACAATAAATGCCAAACACAATAGTGACAATAAATGCAAACACAATAGTGACACATAAATGTCAAACACAATAGTGACAAAATAAATGCCAAACACAATAGTGACACATAAATGTCAAACACAATAGTGACAAAATAAATGCCAAACACAATAGTGACACAATAAATGCCAAACACAATAGTGACACAATAAATGCCAAACACAATAGTGACACAATAAATGTCAAACACAATAGTGACACAATAAATGCCAAACACAATAGTGACACAATAAATGCCAAACACAATAGTGACACAATAAATGTCAAACACAATAGTGACACAATAAATGCCAAACACAATAGTGACACAATAAATGTCAAACACAATAGTGACACAATAAATGCCAAACACAATAGTGATGACCATAACAGCGGAATTAAACAAAAGCAGACTAAGTATGAGACATTGTTTTCCTCTGCTTGTTGAATCTCAGTTCACCATTTTTATTATAATCAGAAAAGAAGCGCTAAACTCTCAGTTCACCATTGTTCAGTAAAGACCTGCCAAAGTTATTGTGTGTTAGTGTTACTGAGACTTTAAAGACGACTTCTCTGAGCCTTGAACAACTGTACCAACAAGTAATAACTAAGATGAAGGAACCTGGAAGCAGATCAAGTGTTTCAAGAAACAAATACAACGTTTATCTCCAGAAAATATATAACAGCAACTACGGTGAAGAGACCAGCCACGGTGAAGAGACCAGCCACGGTGAAGAGACCAGCCACGGTGAAGAGACCAACCACGGTGAAGAGACCAGCCACGGTGAAGAGACCAGCCACAATGAAGAGACCAGCCACGGTGAAGAGACCAGCCACGGTGAAGAGACCAGCCACGGTGAAGAGACCAGCCACGGTGAAGAGACCAGCCACGGTGAAGAGACCAGCCACGGTGAAGAGACCAGCCACGGTGAAGAGACCAGCCACGGTGAAGAGACCAGCCACGGTGAAGAGACCAGCCACGGTGAAGAGACCAGCCACGGTGAAGAGACCAGCCACAATGAAGAGACCAGCCACGGTGAAGAGACCAAAGCCATGGTGAAGAACCAGCCACGGTGAAGAGACCAGCCAGGGAAGAACCAACCATGGTGAAGAGACCAACATGTGAAGAGACCAACCATGGTGAAGAACCACCACGGTGAAGAGACCACACGGTGAAGAGACCAACCAGGTGAAGAGACCAACCATGGTGAAGAGACCAACCATGGTGAAGAGACCAACCATGGTGAAGAGACCAACCATGGTGAAGAGACCAACCATGGTGAAGAAACCAGCCATGGTGAAGAGACCAACCATGGTGAAGAGACCAACCATGGTGAAGAGACCAACCATGGTGAAGAAACCAGCCACGGTGAAGAGACCAGCCACGGTGAAGAGACCAGCCACGGTGAAGAAACCAGCACGGTAAGAGACCACCATGGTGAAGAGACCAACCATGGTGAAGAGACCAACCAGTGAAGAGACCAACCAGGTGAAGAACCACCACGTGAAGAGACCAACCACGGTGAAGAAACCAGCCAGGTGAAAGACCAACCAGGTAAGAGACCACCAGGTGAAGAACCACCAGGTAAGACCAACCAGAAAAACCACATGAAGAGACCAACCAGGAGCAGCCAGGTGAAGAACCACGTGAAGAGACCACCATGGTGAAGGACAACCACGGGAAGAGACCAGCCAGTGAAGGACCAACCATGTGAAGAACCAACCAGGTGAAGAGACACCAGGTGAAGAGACCAGCCACGGAAAACCAGCCACGGAAGAGACCACCAGTGAAGAGACCACCATGGTGAAGGACCAGCGGTGAGACCAACAGTGAAGAACCAGCCAGTGAAGAGACCAACCAGGTGAAGACCAGCCATGAAGAACCACAGTGAAGAGACCACCAGGTGAAGAGACCACCATGGTGAAGAGACACCATGGTGAAGAACCACCACGGTGAAGAACCAGCCAGGTGAAGAACCAACCAGGTGAAGAGACCAACCAGGTGAAGAGACCAACCATGGTGAAGAGACCAACCAGTGAAGAACCAGCCACGGTGAAGAACCACCACGGTGAAGAGACCAACCAGGTGAAGAACCAGCCAGGTGAAGAGACCAGCCAGGTGAAGAACCACCAGGTGAAGAGACCAACCATGGTGAAGAGACCACCAGGTGAAGAAAAGAGACCAACCAAGAGATTGAAGGACCAACCAGGTGAAGAACCAGCCACGGTGAAGAGACCACCACGGTGAAGAGACCAGCCAGGTGAAGAACCACCAGGTGAAGAGACCAACCAGGTGAAGAGACCACCAGGTGAAGAACCACCAGGTGAAGAACCAACCAGGTGAAGAACCAGCCACGGTGAAGAGACCAACCAGGTGAAGAGACCACCGGTGAAGAGACCAGCCAGGTGAAGAACCACCAGGTGAAGAGACACCATGGTGAAGAACCACCAGAAGAACCACAGGTGAAGAGACCACCAGGTGAGAGACCACCAGTAAAGACCAACCAGGTGAAGAACCAACCACGGTGAAGAGACCACCAGGTGAAAACCACCAGTGAAGAGACCAACCAGGTGAAAGACCAAGGTGAAGAGACCAACCAGGTGAAGACCACCACGGTGAAGAACCAGCCAGTGAAGAACCACCAGGTGAAGAACCACCAGGTGAAGAGACCAACCAGGTGAAGAGACCACCAGGTGAAGAGACCACCAGGTGAAGGACCAGCCACGTGAAGAGACCACCAGGTGAAGAGACCACAGGTGAAGAACCAACCAGGTGAAGAACCAACCATGGTGAAGAGACCAACCAGGTGAAGAACCACCAGGTGAAGACCACCAGGTGAAGAGACCAACCAGGTGAAGAGACCAACCATGGTGAAGAGACCAACCAGGTGAAGAACCACCAGGTGAAGAACCAGCCAGGTGAAGAAACCACCAGGTGAAGAGACCAACCAGTGAAGAGACCACCAGGTGAAGAACCAACCAGGTGAAGAACCAACCATGGTGAAGAACAACCAGGTGAAGAACCACCATGGTGAAGAACCAACCAGGTGAAGAGACCAACCATGGAAGAGACCACCAGGAAGAACCAGCCAGGTGAAGAACCACCACGGGAAGAACCACCACGGTGAAGAGACCAACCACGGTGAAGAACCACCAGGTGAAGAACCACCAGGTGAAGAGACCAACCATGGTGAAGAACCACCATGAAGAACCAGCGGTGAGAGACCAACACTGAAAACCAACGGTGAAGAGACCAACCAGGTGAAGAACCAGGTGAGAAAGCCATGGTGAAGAGACCAGCCACGGTGAAGAGACCAGCCATGGTGAAGAGACCAGCAACGGTGAAGAGACCAGCCAGGTGAAGAGACCAGCCATGGTGAAGAGACCAACCACGGTGAAGAGACCAGCCACGGTGAAGAGACCAGCCACGGTGAAGAGACCAGCGACGGTGAAGAGACCAGCCACGGTGAAGAAACCAGTAATGGTGAAGAGACCAACCATGGTGAAGAGACCAGCCATGGTGAAGAGACCAACCATGGTGAAGAAACCAGCCATGGTGAAGAAACCAGCCATGGTGAAGAGACCAACCACGGTGAAGAGACCAACCATGGTGAAGAGACCAACCACGGTGAAGAGACCAGCCATGGTGAAGAGACCAGCCACGGTGAAGAGACCAGCCACGGTGAAGAGACCAACCACGGTGAAGAGACCAACCATGGTGAAGAGACCAGCCATGGTGAAGAGACCAACCATGGTGAAGAAACCAGCCATGGTGAAGAAACCAGCCATGGTGAAGAGACCAACTATGGTGAAGAGACCAACCATGGTGAAGAGACCAACCATGGTGAAGAGACCAGCCATGGTGAAGAAACCAGCCATGGTGAAGAGACCAACCACGGTGAAGAGACCAACCACGGTGAAGAGACCAACCACGGTGAAGAGACCAACCATGGTGAAGAGACCAACCATGGTGAAGAGACCAACCATGGTGAAGACACCAACCACGGTGAAGAGACCAACCACGGTGAAGAGACCAGCCACGGTGAAGACACCAGCCACAGTGAAGAGACCAGCCACGGCGAAGAGACCAGCCACGGTGAAGACACCAACCACGGTGAAGAGACCAGCCACGGTGAAGAGACCAGCCACGGTGAAGAGACCAACCATGGTGAAGAAACCAGCCACGGTGAAGAGACCAACCACGGTGAAGAGACCAACCACGGTGAAGACACCAACCACGGTGAAGAGACCAACCATGGTGAAGAGACCAACCATGGTGAAAACACCAACCACGGTGAAGAGACCAACCACGATGAAGAGACCAACCACGGTGAAGAGACCACCAGGCTGAAAGACCAGCCAGGTAGAGACACCACACGGTAGAAGCACACCAACCACGGTGAAGACACCAACCAGGTGAAGAACCAGCCAGAGTGAGAACCAAGCCACGTGTAACGACACCACACAAAAGCTGACTAACACAAGAGCTGACTAACAAAAAAGCTGACTAACACATGAGCTGACTAACACATGAGCTGACTAACACATGAGCTGAATAACACAAGAGCTGACTAACACAAGAAGCAACATAAGAACTGACAAATACAAGAGCTGACTAAAACAAGTAACACAAGAGCTGACTGACACAAGAGCTGACTAACAAAAGAGCTGACCAACACAAAAGCTTACTAACACAAGAGCTAACAAAAGAGCTGACGAACACAAGAGCTGACTAACACAAGAGCTGATTAACACAGAGCTGATTAACACAAGAAGTAACACAAGAGCTGACTAACACAAGAGCTGACTAACACAAGAGCTGACTAACACAAGAAGTAACACAAGAGCTGACTAACACAAGAAGTAACACAAGAGCTGACTAACACAAGAGCTGACTAACACAAGAGCTAACACAAGAGCTGACTAACACAAGAGCTGACTAACATAAGAGCTGATTAACACAAGAGCTGACTAACACAAGAAGTAACACAAGAGCTGACTAACACAAGAGCTGACCAACACAAGAAGTAACACAAGAGCTGACTAACACAAGAAGTAACACAAGAGCTGACTAACACAAGAGCTGACCAACACAAGAAGTAACACAAGAGCTGACTAACACAAGAGCTGACCAACACAAGAAGTAACACAAGAGCTGACTAACACAAGAAGTAACACAAGAGCTGACTAACACAAGAAGTAACACAAGAGCTGACTAACACAAGAGTAACATAAGAACTGACTAATACAAGAGCTGACTAAAACAAGTAACACAAGAGCTGACTGACACAAGAGCTGACTAACAAAAGAGCTGACCAAGACAAAAGCTGATTAACACAAAAGCTGACTAACACAAAAGTAACAGAATAGCTGACTAACACAAGAGCTGACTAACACAAGAGCTGACTAACAAAAGAGCTGACTAACACATGAGTGACTAACACATGAGCTGACTAACACAAGAGCTGACTAACACAAGAACTATCAGCTAATAACAAAGAGCTGACTAACACAAGAGCTGACTAACACAAAGCTGACTAACACAAGAGCTGCTTAAAAAGGCTACTAACACAAGACTGCTCTACTCCCGAAAGCTGACTAGTGTAGACTGACTAACACAAGAGTGAAAAGAGCTCATAGGAGATGACTAACACAAGAGCTAGTCAACACAAGAGCTGACCAACACAAGAGCTGACTACCACAAGAGCTGATCAACACAAGAGCTGACGAACACAAGAGCTGACTAGCACAAGATCTAAAGGAGTTAGGACCATTATTATAAATGATCTCTTCTTGGAAGGTGACTTTGACTACGGTGAAGGGCTCTTGTTTTAGGGAACTGGAGCAGCCAGTGTCTTGGGTCAGTCCTCAGGCGTCTCATTACGCGAGTGATGTTTAACACTGACGATATTTGACCTTCCTTATAACAACAACAACAACAACAACAATAATAATAATAATATAATAATAATAATAATAATAATAATAATAATAATAATAATAATAATAATAATAATAATAATAATAATAATAATAATAATAATAATAATAATAATAATAATAATAATAATAATAATAATAATAATAATAATAATAATAATAATAATAATTGTGTAATTAGTAAAAATGTTGTTGGATGGAAAATGAATAAATGAATAACAACATAAAATATTTGCAGGCCAGGTCACCATCAGGAAAAGACCCGAGCCGGGAGAGTACCGTCCAGAGAGCCACCACTCCCACGAGCCCTCCAAGGGCGGGGATCACTCTCACGAGCCCTCCTAGGGCGGGGATCACTTTCACGAGCCCTCCTTGGGCGGGGATCACTTCCACAAGCCCTCCTTGAGCGGGGATCACTACCACGAGTCCTCCTAGGGTGGGGATCACTTCCACGAGCTCTCCTTGGGATGGGATCACTCCCACGAGCCCTCCTAGGGTGGGGATCACTTCCACGAGCTCTCCTTGGGCTGGGATCACTTCCACGAGCCCTCCTTTGGCGGGGATCACTCCCACGAGCCCTCCTAGGGCGGGGATCACTTCCACGAGCCCTCCTAGGGCTGGGATCATTTCCACAAGCCCTCCTAGGGCGAGGGATCATTTCCACGAGCCCTACTAGGTCTGAGATCACTTCCACGATCCCTCCTAGTTCGGGGATCATTTCCACGAGCCCTCTTAGGGCGGGGATCACTTCCACGAGCCCTACTAGGGCAGGGATCACTTCCACGAGCTCTCCTTGGGCGGTGATCACTCCCACAAGCCCTCCTATAGCGGGAAAGTCCCAGAGCCAGAGCTTGCTACCACCTGCAGCTCGCAAGACTGCCATTCCCACGAGCCCCCCTGGGGCTGGGAAGATGGCAGACGAGACTCCTAGCTTTTCCCTACAAGCCCGTGATGACGGGGAATTGGTCCCAGAAGATGAGGGGGTACTTGCACCTCCTCCCATGGGACACATAGGTCTCACGACACTCTGAAGACAGGGAGCCATAGTCGCGACACCATCTGGAAAAAACCCGGGGCACTTTACCATCCACACCTGATACAACATTCAGTTACATAAATAAGAAGAGCATTCTTTTCATATACATCAAGATGCTAAAGTGAGAAACATGAACAATAAAAGTCACAGCCCGTACAGGAGTCGAACCTGCGACCTCCTCGGCGTTCAGGATCGAGGCGCTCTACCAACTGAGCTAACGGACATGTTATCAATTATCATTATAGTATATTTTATATAATAAAATACTGTACATACGACATATTAATTGAGAAAATTAGTAATAAGAAACCAAATTTAGATAGCAAAAGCAACTAACACAAGAGCTGACTAACACAAGAGCTGACTAACACAAGAGGTGACTAACACAAGAGCTGACTAACACAAGAGCTGACTAACACAAGAGCTGACTAACACAAGAGCTGACTAACACAAGAGCTGATCAACACAAGAGCTGACCAACACAAGAGCTGACCAACACAAGAGTTGACTACAACAATAACTGACGAACACAAGAACTGACAAACACAAGAACTGACCAACACAAGAGCTGACGACCACTACAGCTGAACAACACAATAGCTGACTACCACAACAGCTGGTCAACGCAAGAGCTGACCAACACAAGAGCTGACCAAAACAAGAGCTGACAAACACAAGAGCTGACCAACACAAGAGCTGACAAACACAAGAGCTGATTATCACAAGAGCTGACCAACACAAGAGCTGACTACCACAAGAGCTGCCCAACACAAGAGCTTGATAACACAACAGCTGGTTAACGCATCTGCTGAATATCACAAGAAATGGATAAAACAACAGCTGACTAACACAAGAGCTGACCAACACAAGAGCTGACTAACACAAGAGCTGATTGGCACAAGATCTAAAGGAGTTAGAGCCATTACTATAAATTATGTCTTTTAGAAAGGTGACTTTGACTACGGTGATGGGCTCTTGATTTAGGGAACTGGATCAGGCAGTGACTTTGGTCAGTCCTCAATAATAATAATAATAATAATAATAATAATAATAATAATAATAATAATAATAATAATAATAATAATAATAATAATAATAAATAATAATAATAATAATAATAATAATAATAATAATAATAATAATAATAATAATAATAATAATAATAACAAAAATAATAATAGTAATAATAATAATAATGATAAGAGTAATTATGTAATTAGTAAAATTGTTGTTGGATGGAAAATGTTTTAATGAATAACAACACAAAATATTTGCAGGCCAGGTCACCATCTGGAAACGACCCGAGCCGGGAGAGTACCGTCCAGAGAGCAACCACTTCCACGAGCCCTCCTTGGGCGGGGATCACTTCCAATTGCTCTCCTTGGGCGGGGATCACTTCCACGAGCCCCAATGGGGCGGGGAAGATGGCAGACCAGAGGCCTAGCTTCTCTCTACGAAGCCCGTGAGGGCGGGGAATGTGGCTAGGCCTGGGGACAGTTGGACCCAGAAGATGAGGGGGTACTTGCACCTCCTCCCAAGGAAGACATAGGTCTCACGATACTCCCTAGACAGAGAGCCATGGCCGTGTCACCATCGGGAAAAGACACGGGCCGGGAGAGTACCGGCGAATAAAAAACAACAGTACCGTCGAATCATAAAAAGGAAAAATATTTGCGTGATAAACACATTACCATCAACATAACATCCACACCTGATACAACCTACAGTTACATAAAAAACACATTCTTTTCATATGCATAAAGATGCTAAAATGTGAGAAACATAGACAATGAAAGTCACAGCTCGTACAGGACTCAAACCTGCGACCTCCTCATTGTTCAGGGTCGAGGCGCTCTACCATCTGAGCTAAGAGCATGTTATCGATAAGCATTACAATGTGTCTAATAAAGTAAATACTGTACACTCGACACATTTATTAAAAATATTAGTAATAAGAAACCAAATTTGTACAGCAAAAGTGGCGATTAACACAAAAGCTGACTAACATAAGAGCTGACTAAAAGAAGAGCTGACTAACACTGGAGGTGACTAACACAAGAGCTAACTAACACAAGAGCTGACTAAAACAAGAGCTGACTAAGACAAGAGCTGACTAAAACAAGTTCTGACTAATACAAGAACTGACTAATACAAGAGCTGAATAAAACAAGAGCTGACTAACACAAGAACTGACTAAAACAAGAGCTGACTGACACTTGAGGTGACTAACACAAGACCTGACTGAGACTGGAGGTGACTACCAAAAGAGCTGACTAAAACAAGAGCTGACTAGCACAAAACTGACCAACACAAGAGCTAACTAACACAAGAGCTGACTAACGCAGGAGCTGACTAATACAAGAACTAACTCAAGAACTGACTAACACAAGGGCTGACTAACACAAGAGCTGACTTTCACAAGAGCTGACTAACACAAGAGCTGACTAACTCAATAACTGACTAACACAAGAGCTGACTAACACAAGTGCTGACTAACACAAGAGCTGACTAACACATGAACTGACTAACACAAGAGCTGAGTAACACATGAGCTGACTAACACATGAGCTGACTAACACATGAGCTGACTAACATAAGAAGTAACACAAGAGCTGACTAACACAAGAGCTGACTAACACAAGAACTAACTGACACAAGAGGTGACTAACACAGGAGCTGACTAACACAAGAACTGACTAACAAAAGAACTGACTAACACAAGAGCTAACTAACACAAGAGGTGACTAACACAAGAGGTGACTAACACAAAAGCTGACTAACACTAGAGCTGACTAACACAAGAGCTGACTAAAACAAGAACTGACTAACACAAGAGCTGACTAACACAAGAACTGACTAACACAAGAGCTGACTAACACAAGAAATGACTAACACAAGAACTAACTGACACAAGAGCTGACTAACATAAGAGCTGAATAATAGAAGAACTAACACAAGAACTGACTAACACAAGAGCTGATTAACACAAGAGCTGACTAACACAAGAGCTGACTAACACAAGAGCTGACTAACACAAGAGCTGACTAACACAAGAGCTGACTAGCACAAGAGCTGAATAACACATAAGCTGTCTAACACAAGAGCTGACTAACTTGACAAGAACTGACTAACACAAGAGCTGACAAACACAAGAGGTGAACAACACAAGAGCTGACCAACACAAGAGCTGACCAACTCAAGAGCTTACTAACACAATAGCTGACTAACACAAGAGCTGACCAACACAAGAGCTTACTAAAACAATAGCTGACTAACACAAGAGCTGACTAACACAAGAAGTAAGACAAGAGATGACTAACACAAGAGCTGACAAACACAGGAGCTGTCCAGCACAAGAGCTGACAAACAGAAGAGCTGACCAACAGAAGAGCTGACTAACACAATAGCTTACTAACAGAAGAGCTGACTAACAGAAGAGCTTACTAACACAAGAGCTGACTAACACAACAGTTGACTAACACAAGAGCTAACACAAAACTGACCTACACAAGAGCTGACTAACACAACAGCAGACTAACACAAGAGCTGCAGTAACACAAGAGCTGACCAACACAAGAGCTGGATAACGCAAGAGCTGATTAACGGAACAGCTGACGAACACAAGAGCTGAGTAACACAAGAGCTGACCAACACAAGAGCTGACCAACACAAGAGCATACTAGCACAAGAGCTTACTAGCACAAGAGCTTACTAACACAAGAACTGACTAACACAAGAGCTGACCTATACAAGAGCTGACTAACACAAGAGCTGAACAACATAAAACTGACCAACACAAGATGAGGGGTATCCCCTCCCATGGGAGACATAGGTCTCTGACACTCCCACGCCAGGGAGCCGGAGCCGGGTCGCCATCTGGTAAAGACCCGGGCCGGGAGAATTCCCGGTGAATCAGCACCTCCTCCACAACACAGAATATTTGCATGATAAACACATTAAAATAATTAAGACACTATCAAATATAGCCCATGTGCAGTACAGCGGACAATGTTTACAGTGTACGCCAATGTTTGTTCATTATATAAAAGAACGGATTTTTTTTAAAGGGGTAACGATTATTAATTTATTTTGTTAGTGAATTTCATCTGAACATCTGTTCTTCAGTTATTGCTAGACAGTTATTGACACAAGTCATTAAATGACCAGCCGTGGGTCTGCGTGCGGCCAGCAGTAACAGCCTGGTTGATCAGTCTTTGATTCTCCGCGAGGCCTGGTCACAGACCGGGCCGCGGGGGCGTTGAACCCCGAAACCCCCTATAGGTATACTCCAGGTATAATTAACCAGCTTTCTGAGTCACACTGACCTCATTCCCAAGTTGATGACATTCTAAAATAAATTTGATCAACAAATACAGATTCTCTCAAAAGTCATTGTTGACAAACAACAGTTACACTGACCTAAAAGCTATTGTTAAGTTGACAAACAACAGCTACACTGACCTAAAAGATATTGTTAAGTTGACAAACAGCTACACTGACCTAAAAGCTATTGTTAAGTTGACAAACAACAGCTACACTGACCTAAAAGCTATTGTTAAGTTGACAAACAACAGTTACACTGACCTAAAAGCTATTGTTAAGTTGACAAACAACAGCTACACTGACAGGTTATAACTGTTCTTCTATGTCAGGTTATACACGTGATATTCTTAACAATTCGCAAACGGGCGAAATTTTTTACAAACATTATCTCTCAGTACACAGCAGGATTCGAACCTGCGCACTCAGCATCAAAGTACGCAGTACTTTAGCAATGAAGTGTAGAAGTTGACCAAACCCATGTTCCTGGAGCATCACAAACGAAAGCTTTCTGGCGATCAAGAACAACATTCCAAGTATGCACTTACATCAAGATAATCCACTTTCATGCACTTACATCAAGAGAATCCACTTTCATGCACTTACATCAAGAGAATCCACTTTCATGCACTTACATCAGGGAAATCCACTTTTTGGTTGTCTAGATGAGAACAAAGACAAATACCCAGAACAAATTCATACCAGTTACAACAAAGTATTTCCAGAGCAAAAATACAGAAGCCTTTAGAAAATGGAACCTGAGGAAAATTGGCTTAAATTTTAATAGTTTTTATGTTTATGATCTTCCAGCTGCAGAGGCAGTGCCAGAATATTTTCAGTGTCCACATTAGAACAGGTAAACAAGTGTACAACATACAAGAGTGCCACTAAGTGCCAGAGAGGGGCGGGACTGAGCTTGGCTACTCTTTGGTGCCAGTACTTGACGTAAGTAACATGTATAACAAGCCACCTGGGCAACACCTTGTACTGTTCTTCTCTGCTCCGGATTGAAGAAGTCACTGGCGGGCGAAACGTTTCCAGAATAAAGATTCCCAAATGTTGAACAATTGTCTCAGTTATCAAAATCAATTTATACAGATTCACCCAGGCAGAAATAACTGGCAATTAAGTGCTTCGTCTTTATCACCTTCATCAGCGGATAACTAATGTGTCAAAAGTGTACATGTTTATTGGTACAACATACTTAAACTTGAGGCTTATAAAAATAAAAAAATGCTTGAATGAACATTACAATGTATTCTGGTTTGACAGGCTCAGAGCTGGGCAGCCCAACTGATCTTGGAACAGAGCTGGCAGCCCAACTGATCTTGGAACAGAGCTGGGCAGCCCAACTGATCTTGGAACAGAGCTGGGCAGCCCAACTGATCTTGGAACAGAGCTGGGCAGCCCAACTGATCTTGGAACAGAGCTGGGCAGCCCAACTGAACTTGGAACAGAGCTGGGCAGCCCAACTGATCTTGGAACAGAGCTGGGCAGCCCAACTGATCTTGGAACAGAGCTGGGCAGCCCAACTGATCTTGGAACAGAGCTGGGCAGCCCAACTGATCTTGGAACAGAGCTGGGCAGCCCAACTGATCTTGGAACAGAGTTGGGCAGCCCAACTGATCTTGGAACAGAGCTGGGCAGCCCAACTGAACTTGGAACAGAGCTGGGCAGCCCAACTGATCTTGGAACAGAGCTGGGCAGCCCAACTGATCTTGGAACAGAGCTGGGCAGCCCAACTGATCTTGGAACAGAGCTGGGCAGCCCAACTGATCTTGGAACAGAGCTGGGCAGCCCAACTGATCTTGGAACAGAGCTGGGCAGCCCAACTGATCTTGGAACAGAGCTGGGCAGCCCAACTGATCTTGGAACAGAGCTTGGCAGCCCAACTGATCTTGTAACAGAGCTGGGCTCACTGCGCACTTTAAAAACAAGTGGAGGTTTGGCAAGAGATCAAGGATCAATATAAACTCACCGCCTCATCTGGATTCTCTCCTCTCCAGAGAACATTAGCGCAGTACAAGGGTTGGCTGGAGTGACACTGACCCCAAGTGTACAACACTAGAACACCAGTGCCATAATGACCAGAGATCTCGCTGATCTTCAAGACTTCTTACAGCACCTGGCACACAGAAACACCTTGAATGCAAAGGGTCAGAAGTCTTTGAGAAACATTGCCTTTGTGGTAACTCTCCACGTACCACTGTAAATATTGACGCTGCCAAAACAGCATATTTATCGGCAAATTCTTCAGTGAATTGACTACATGTACAGAAAGAAGAATAACCAAGTTGTTGCAATACACAAATAACTTGCACATACTAGGAGAATGAAACTTTTCAGAACGTTTCGGTCCAACTTAGCCCATGAACAAGTCACACAGAAGCGCGAAGGAAAGGGAGTCAGTATACACACGAGGGGGGTGCAGAGACGGGAGAACGAGAGGAGGTAGTGGAAATGGTAGAAGAATTGGTAGTAATGGTAGAAGTAGTAGTAGTAGTAGTAGTATTAGTAGTAGTTGTAGTAGTAGTAGTGGTAGTGGTGGTCGTGGTTATGGTAGTGGTAGTGGTGGTCGTGGTGGTGGTAGTTGTAGTGGTGATGGTGGTGAAGGAAGTTTGAAAACAAGAGAAAAACGAAGAAAGAGAACTGCAGGTAAGCTAATGGTCCACGAGGAAAAGGCAATAAAAATATAGGAAAGGAGAAGAGGTAAGGAGAGGAAGAGACAGAAATCAAGTTAAGTCACATGAGTTGTGAAGTTTGAAGCATTTGACAATGTAATGAGAAAGGAAGACATCAACAGAGACAAAGCCACGACTAACATTTGGCAGAGGACCAGTAGCATGACTGTAATATGACAGAGGACCAGTAGCATGACTGTAATATGACAGAGGACCAGTAGCATGACTGTAATATGACAGAGGACCAGTAGCATGACTGTAATATGACAGAGGACCAGTAGCATGACTGTAATATGACAGAGGACCAGTAGTATGACTGTAATATGACAGAGGACCAGTAGCATGACTGTAATATGACAGAGGACCAGTAGCATGGCTGTAATATGACAGAGGACCAGTAGCATGACTGTAATATGACAGAGGACCAGTAGCATGACTGTAATATGACAGAGGACCAGTAGCATGACTGTAATATGACAGAGGACCAGTAGCATGACTGTAATATGACAGAGGACCAGTAGCATGGCTGTAATATGACAGAAAAGAGCATTATTACTGTTGGCAAGTCTAACAGTAAGTAAGTAAGTATGTTTATTCAGGTATACACAAATACAGTTACATAGATTATCATACACAGCAGCATATATGATGAGAACCTAGAATAACCTAAAAAAGTCAGACAGAGTGACTTATTTCCATTGGGGTCCTTCACTTCTTTAAGTCTTTTAAGTCAGTCAGAGAGCGGCCAGTTTCTTTAAAGTATTGAAGAAGACATGAGGAACAGGAAATGGGGTAGACACCGGAAGCAGCAGTAGCAGCAGGAGAGGTACGAACTAGACTACAACAAAGGTGTGTTAGTTTGGCGAAAAGTAACTTTGATGACTAAGTAACGAAGGGAGAGATGTTAAGATCAGAGAAACTGGAAATATAGGGAAGGCAAAGAACAGATTTCACAGGAGTAGAGAGTTTGGAAGAGAAGAAAGTCGGTTTAGCAGGTGAGACGACGGAGTTTATAAAATCTGAAGGGTAGCCAAGACGAGAGAACGAATTACGAAGAGTGAAAATTTCCGAGTCAAGGAGCACAGAGAAAGAGAGAAATAAAAAGAGTGTATACTGATGGTCTTAGTAATCAAGAGCTGAGGTTCCTAGCAGTGTATACTGGTGCTCTTAGTAATCAAGAGCTGAGGTTCCTAGCTGTGTATACTGGTGCTCTTAGTAATCAAGAGCTGAGGTTCCTAGCAGTGTATACTGGTGCTCTTAGTAATCAAGAGCTGAGGTTTCTAGCAGTGTATACTGGTGCTCTTAGTAATCAAAAGCTGAGGTTCCTAGCAGTGTATACTGGTGCTCTTAGTAATCAAGAGCTGAGGTTTCTAGCAGTGTATACTGGTGCTCTTAGTAATCAAGAGCTGAGGTTCCTAGCAGCGTATACTGGTGCTCTTAGTAATCAAGAGCTGAGGTTTCTAGCAGTGTATACTGGTGCTCTCAGCAGTCAAGAGCTGAGGTTCCTGGTCTGTTTTTCTAGACCTTTGCTGAGAGAGTTTTTTTGTGGTGTCGTTGTGATTGTTTGATCTTCATTGTACGTGAGTCTTCATCTTGGAATGCGTAGGTTGATGACGTAATAGTGTTGACACATGTCTGGTGATGCTGTTATGACGCGTGTATGTGTGTTTGTTTGTGTGTGTGTGTTTGTTTGTGTGTGTGTGTGTACTCACCTATTTGTTGTTGCAGGAGTCGAGTTGTAACTCCTGGCTCTGTCTCTTCACTGGTCGCTACTAGGTCCACTCTCTCCCTGCTCCAAGAGCTTTATCGTGCCTCTTCTTAAAGCTATGTATAGAACATGCCTCCCCTACATTACTCTCCAGATTGTTCCACTTCCTAACAACTTTATGAATGAAGAAATACTTCCTAACATCCCTGTGACTCATCTGAGTTATGAACTTTGTGACCCCTTGTTGCTGTGTCCCATCTCTGGAACATCCTGTCCCTATCCACCTTGTTAATTAGTCTCAGTATTTTATATGTTGTTATCATGTCCAGGGTCGTCAGGTTAATTTCCCTTAACCTCTCCTCGTAGGATATACCCCTTAGCTCTGAGACTAGTCTTTTTGCAAACCATTGCATTTTCTCTAATTTCTTAACGTGCTTGACCATGTGTGGGTTCCATACTGGTGCTGTAATATGGACCTGACGTACACGGTGTGCAGTGTATTGAATGCCTCCTTACTCAGGTGCTGAAACGGTGTTCTTAGGTTTTCCAGGCGCCCACTACTTTGGGACCCCCAGTCCTTCTCCTCGAATCTCCACTTGATTTTGATGAGCGGTGCAATTCCTCCTCCCCCTCTGTTCCCTCTATCTTTTCTCAGGTTCTGATATCTGGATGGAAAGCTCGCATCAGTTATCGTCCCTGAGAACTACTTTGTTTCCGTGAACACTATAATGTCTGGGGATGCCTCCATGATTCTTTTGTGCCATTCCTCACACTTATTTGTTATTCTGAGTTGGTGTATCATACCTTCAGCTTCTTTTCCAATACTGTGTTCTGGGGGGTTTGTGGGGGTTGAGGAAGTGGGAGACCTGGCAAGATACTCTGGAAGGCTGCTGTGAAGGTGTAGTTTGTGATGAGGGGGGCTGTGAGTGCAGAGTGTGGGTTATTTTGGTTTAATTTATTTGGTTGTGGTAGGGTTGTTGGGGTTGAGGGTGTTTTGTGGGTGGTTCTGAGAGTGGTTGTGTTTGCTGGTCCTCCTGAGTCTGGGCTTCCCTGCTCGTCTCTATCCTTGACTCTCTTTCCTGACCCTTGCATCTTTGTCATTCTTTTTGTGTTCTGTTGTGGTCGAGGTTCATCTGAGGCACACCAGTGTGTATGTGTGTGTACTCGCCTAATTGTACTCGCCTAATTGTACTCACCTAATTGTGGTTGCAGGGATAGAGTCATAGCTCCTGGCCCCGCCTCTTCACTGCTCGCTACTAGGTCCTCTCTCTCCCTGCTCCTTGAGCTTTATCAAACTTCATCTTAAAACTATATGTGGATCCTGCCTCCACTACGTCATTTTCCAGACTATTCCACTTATTGTGTGTGTATGGGTATGTGAGTATATGTGAGTGCATGTGTGTGTGTGTGTTTGTGCGTGTACTCACCTAGTTGTGGTTGCAGGGGTCGAGTCACAGCTCCTGTTAGTGTGTGTGTGTGTGTGTGTGTGTGTGTGTGTGTGTGTACTCACCTAGTTGTACTTGTTCTATCTAGGCTGGAATATTGCTGCACACTAACAACACTTTTCAAGGCAGGTGAAATTGCTGACCTTGAAAATGTACAGAGAACCTTCACGGCACACATAACTGCGATAAAAAACCTCAACTACTGGGAACGCTTGAAGTTCCTCAACCTGTACTCCCTAGAACGCAGACCGGAGAGATACATGATCATATACACTTGGAAAATCCTAGAGGGATAAGTACCAAACTTGCACACGAAAATCACTCCCTATGAAAGCAAAAGACTCGGCAGACGATGCAACATCCCCCCAATGAAAAGCAGGGGCGCCACTAGCATGATAAGAGACAACAAAATAAGTGTCCGGGGCCCAAGACTGTTCAACTGCCTCCTAGCATACATAAGGGGGATTACCAAAAGACCCCTGACTGTCTTCAAGCAGGCACTGGACAGGCACCTAAAGTCGGTACCTGACCAGCCGTGCTGTGGTTCGTACGTCGGTTTGCGTGCGGCCAACAGTAACAGCCTGGTTGATCAGGCCCTGATCCACCATGAGTCCTGGTCACAGACAGAGCCGCGGGGGCGTTGACCCCCGGAACCCTCTTCAGGTATACACTGGTGTCTGTGTGTTGCTACAACACTGGTGTCTGTGTTGATACAACACTGGTGTCTGTGTGTTGCTACAACACTGGTGTCTGTGTGTTGATACAACACTGGTGTCTGTGTGTTGATACAACACTGATGTCTGTGTGTTGCTACAACACTGGTGTCTGTGTGTTGATTCAACACTGATATCTGTGTTGATACAACACTGGTGTCTGTGTGTTGATACAACACTGGTGTCTGTGTGTTGATACAACACTGGTGTCTGTGTGTTGCTACAACACTGGTGTCTGTGTGTTGATACAACACTGATGTCTGTGTGTTGATACAACACTGGTGTCTGTGTGTTGATACAACACTGGTGTCTGTGTGTTGCTACAACACTGGTGTCTGTGTGTTGATTCAACACTGATGTCTGTGTTGCTACAACACTGGTGTCTGTGTGTTGATACAACACTGGTGTCTGTGTGTTGATACAACACTGGTGTCTGTGTGTTGATACAACACTGATGTCTGTGTGTTGCTACAACACTGGTGTCTGTGTGTTGATTCAACACTGATGTCTGTGTTGATACAACACTGGTGTCTGTGTGTTGCTACAACACTAGTGTCTGTGTTGATACAACACTGGTGTCTGTGTGTTGCTACAACACTGATGTCTGTGTGTTGATTCAACAC